>VZRH01001409.1:526419-563940 GCA_013397555.1 Urocynchramus pylzowi | reverse complement strand
GGTTGTGCTCCGCCTCTGCCACCAGCCGGCAGGAGCAGGATTCACGGCAATACTGCTGGCTGCGGTCCCGGACTGGCAGGAGCAGCCAATAAAACACAGACCAACGCCAAGGGATCTGGGGTAAAGGAAAAAGGAAGGGCTCTTTGCTTGCTTCTCCGAGCTGCTTTATTCCTTTCCCACACAAGTGCAGGGACAGCCGCGGCTGTGAACCGCCACGCTGCTTAGGTGGTGACGGGGTGCGGGAGCCAGCGGCTCAAAGGGGTGGCAGAGGCAAAAAGCAAGGAACAGAGAAAAACCACGTCTTTTTATGGACAAAGGGGTGTAACAAGCCATGACAGACAAGGAAAGATCTGGAATTGTCATAACTGCCACAGTGAGACAGGTGGCAAACAACCCCAGACAGAGACCGAACATCAAATCCCCACTGCCACAGGAAGGGAGACTAAACATCTTCAAAACCCCCACTGCTACAGGCAGGAAGAGACCAAACATCCCAATATTACTGCCACAGGCAGGGAGACTAAACAAAACCCCCACTCCTACAGTTAGCTACTGATTTAATCCTCATGTCCGATTCTCCAAAACAGCCACAAACCCATAAGCACCATTTCAGAACCATGCTCTCTCATCAACAAGTTCTCAGAGATTATGAGGAAAAAAAAAAAAGAAAAGGAAGAAAAGGAAAAGAAAAAGCAAAGACTAGCACTTAATTTTCAAGTTATTAGAAGGCAAAAAGAAGAATGGTGACTAAGGATTAAGAGTATAATTTTAGAAGTCTGTTAGTACTCAGGTTCAGTGACACCCAGACCTAGACGCTTACAGAGAAAAGCTTTGCAGGAAAGTGAGACATGACATGTCTTATCCTTTTCCACAAAAGAACATTCCTGGATCACAGTAGACATAAATCTGTATTACTCATGCTAATCCTTACACCTTTTGATGAGCTACTGGCAAGGGATCTAAAACTTAAATGTAGAAGTAATTATGGCACAAAGCACATGAACAGAGGCAACACTTTGCACTGAATAGTTCGACATTTTCAAATGGAAATAACTTTCTGTTTCTGGAATATATTTGAACCAATGAACTGTTGATGAAATAGAATAAATAAACATTAAATAAAGCATATGAATACTCTTCCTTGGACCACTCTAACAGGTAGTTTTGTTTATCTCATGTTTTTCAGTGATCACACCTTTTGGTCAACTTCCATTTTGTGTAAGCCTATTCATTTATCCAAAACATTTTAATCAAATCCAATCAGTGAGTCCTTTAGTTTGTAGCTGCACGCTTTAGAAATAACTTTGTTGTAGCACTAGCAATAGCCTGCAGTTACCAACAATTCAGTTACAAGGACTGACAGTGCTATTAATGGTAATGCAATTTTTAGCAAAAAAAATTCACTGGCCAATTTATAAGCTCAGCTATTTGTTTTGAACAGGGAAAAAATACATTTTGTTATAAACATGTTTTCCAATAATGGGATGGATGAGTCCAAATAAAGAATGGGGGAGTATATTTGAAACATATAGAAAATGCATAGGTATGTCTGCAGCCACTGTGGTTAATTTTTAAACAAGTCTTAGAACCAAATTTAATATTAAATCTAGCTCATAACTCTTAAGCATATGGAAGATGAAGATTGTGAGAGTAACTAGCAGTCCTTACTTTTAAATTACAATTACAATATTTTAATTTTAAAGTAAGGACTTTATATATAAATGTGTATATATATAAACATACATTTATATATAAATGTATGTATATATATTATATATATGACATCTTCAAGAAAGTATGGTCTTCACATCATTCCTCTTTTAATATGAGGGTTTCAAAAGTGAGTATGGTGGGACAGTAAGCTACTATTAACATAATTCTTAGTCATGTGCTTTGTCTGAAGGCAGGTGACATTTCTGATAGGATTTGGTGAGCATAAATTGAACTGACCTTGGAAGAAATCTTAATGTCCTCATGTGCATAAAGCAGTAGGAGCTATCTATATGCAGTTTCACACCTCATTGACTTTTACACATTACTCATCTAAATCAGAGATCCAGACACAATATCTGGCACTTGGGACTTTTTATAGATTTCTGATATTCCTTGGCAAATGTGGAGTTCTGAAATAAAGGGCTATACTTAAATGATTTACAGATATAGGGGCAGGATAGTGGGGAGAGGGTTATTGGCATTATTTTATTCCAGATCCACACCTAAAGCGTAGATAATCATTCTGTTCTGTCTAAGTGATAATTTCAAAATACCACACTGGAGAGAGCACAGTGGCCTGGAGAATGATTATACAGAACATCAGTGGAGACTGCAGGATTTCCTGGCACACTTGTTGAAATGAAGAGCTTGTCAAATGCTGGCTCTTCAGCTGTGGCACATCACCTCCAGTCTGCAATGCTGCGGTGTGGGTGAAACAACACAGCTGATGAGCCAGGATGTGACATACCTTTAATTTCACATGCCATGCATGGCTGCATCCTCCACTGGGAAATGTTGCAGGAGCATATTTTTCAGGTGATGTTACAGTTTTGCTGGACTATTTGCTCCAGTTTGAGGTCCAATTAGCATTTGGGATGAGAGAAGAAATGTTAGCCGAGCTGTTTGAATGGGACTCTTTCACTGGAAACTGTTTTTAATCCTCTCATAATGCTAAGTACCATTGCTACCATCATTTATTTTATGTCCAGCAGATAAATGTGTTTTCTGAATTGGACTATCAAATAAGATGCATGGTAAATACATGAGAGAAACCTCAACATAATTATTTCTGGCAGAAGTCAAAACCAGAACAAAATGGTAAAACTATATGTCCTTTATAGAGAAATCAACAAAATATATGGTTTTACACACATACATACATATATAATATATAAAATTTATTATCAAAACTTCCAGAAATACAATAGGTTTTACTACAGAAATGACAAAGCATACAGACCGAGACCTACCACAATGGCAGAAATATCAAAGGGATACAGTGCCATGACTGCAATCACAGAAATAATCTTACATGTTGGGACACTGAAATTTTAATATTTCAAAATACAGGCACAAACATATAGTTGAAACACAGAGTTCTAAAACAAAGCTTTTGATAGGACACATCTTAAAAAGACAAAAAGACCGATATCCCTTGGCTTTGAAACTTTACATACATTTATGGAAATGATACAGGCTATTTTCAACCCCTTCTTTATGAATTTGTTTCTTTAAATATCACCTGCTCTCCACCTCATGCCTGCCTTTGTATCTCTTGCAGGAAGAATACTTCACATCTTTACTCAAGCAGGAATGTAAAATACTGACCATTTGATGATTAGAAAATATTCCAGTGAGGTTAAGCCCTTATTTTTCGTAAATATACAATATCTAAAAATTTTATTTTTCTCAGTAATAATAAGCTTTTAAAAAATACAAACATAAATGCTACTAGAGGTACTTTGAGTAGCAATAAAAAGCTAAACGTTTGAGACGCCTTAACGCTGACTGGCCAACAGTCCTCAGTCACTGGATGCACCCAACCCAGGGTAACTCTGCCTCTCAGCCTGTTTAATGCCTTACTCTTTCTGCTAAAATAAACATGTAATTTTCCTATTCCAAAAAGGACTTGGTAATCCAAAGGATTTGCTCTTTTTGCCTCAGGGCCAACACCACCAATTTGGTTATTATTTGACACTCCAGCAAGCCAGTGCCCAACTCAGACCAAAGTAAAAGCAGTTCATACTGGCATCCTGGGTATCCTATGGCCACCCCAAAAATGCCATTGTTGCTATTTTGACTCAGTAGTGGGGAAGATAATTCACTGAGTCTTGATACTTCATCTATTCAAATTCTAAGACACATTAAGGATGAACATTGCCTTTTACACATGTAATAGCTCTATAATTTTTGCCCATTTCTAATATAAAAAGTCACAAAGGGATTCTTAACTATAGTTCCTTTATGGTAATGAATATTTTTCAAAATTTAGCGGAGGAATGATGCAATTGTTGCCAGGATTTGAATAAGGAAAGGAAAGGGAAAGGGAAAGGGAAAGGGAAAGGGAAAGGGAAAGGGAAAGGGAAGGGGAAAGGGAAAGGGAAAGGGAAAGGATCATTACTACCTTTTCAGAGAAGGACAATTGGTATTGAGTCATCAATAATTGCAGTGTGAACAGTCTGCCAAATTTACAACCAGAACTATCAGAGAAAATAATTTTGAAATATAAAAAGAGCTCTGAAAACTAGATACAAGGATGTAAACAAGAGCTGTTCTTTCTATTCTGAATTACCTACCTGACTCAGTGCCATAATTTTCTAGGTAGGAAGATGAGAAAGAATAGAGAAAAGCTTAAATATAATTTCTCTTTACTCTCTAAGTTAAGAGGTGGCTGAAGAAAACAAAAATCTGAAAGGGTACATTTTCTGTTGTGATTGCAAAAGCTGGGACGTGTGGTAAAGCCTGGGGCCTTTTAGCTGTGTTCAAATTTGTGATGTTATTTTAAAAAAAGAATAATTAGTGAAAAAATATAAAATTAAAATGCTTCCTACAAATCCTCTAACAATTTCATGCAAATATCTTAATTGCACATCTCTCGTTCTTCATCTCCTGTTAACCCTTTCCAGTGGACTGAGGAGCTCTTTACACTGGGTTGTACATGAGCCTAGGCATGAAGTTAAATTCACAGACTGGGACATTTCTATCACAATGATAATTATGTTGCAAAAAACCCCCAGAAACACATTGATTAAATTATTTGTCCTAGAGTTTTAACTGAAACTATCATGTCTTTAGCATGGTATAGAGAGGAGATACACTAAAACTGCAAACCAGTCTGTGAACACGAGTTCTCTGTGAGCACTTCTCCCCACAGCCTGGCTGGCAAGTGGACTGGATGCACATTTATTGGTGTAGGCTTTTCACATAAATCAGAGCTGTCCAAAGTCTAATCGGATTTTCTCTGCCTGCCAACGTTCCCAAAGGCTCCTGCACCATCAGCTTGGCAGCTCCCTGAGCACGGCCCAGCCATGCACAGCAGAGCCTCCAGGGAGGCTCCTTCTGCTATGCACATCCCTCCATGGCCAATTAAACTGGCTCCAGAGTCACCTTGTGCTTGGGGTGGTGCAAAGAGCCTGCAGTGCAGGCAGGACCAGGGCCAAGGTGTTGTCAGATCAGATCCTAAGCTTGGGGAACACTCTTAAAGAGAAATTCCAAAGTTACTGTCACAGCTCATTGCAGAAGCACCACACAAATAACCTTCTTGTGAAATAAAACCCTGCCCCATGATAACAGCTGGGAATGAAAGCATTCTCACCTTAACACAGAGCAGCTTCACACCCAGCAAAGCAGAACTGCAAAACACTGTTATGGTTGTTGACCACGGAAATTTCTAAAAGAAGCCTCAGAAAGTATTATACATTATATTTGCTTGGTATAACAGATGAAAATATATTAAGACATACCTGTATTTTAGGAATCATTTTAAGGTTTATATTGCTTGGAAAAATTATAAGTCTATTAAATATATGGCATTATTCAGTACAGCATTTTTACTGTTGTACTACACAATGACAATCACCTATAAAATGCTGACCAACCAGCAGCAGCTGTTGAAGAACTTGCTGGAGTTGCAAACCAAACTTTCTCAGAAGTTTGAGCTGCAAGCTGAAAAAGCTGAAATATTAAGGAAAGAATAAATTGAAATATTAAGGAAAGAATAAATTGAAATAATTAATAAAAACTGGCAGCTGTCTATACAGTGCTTTCCGAAACTGAAGATTCAAGATCTAACATGACAGTTACCTGTAACCTCAAAAACTTTATAAGCACATCATAAAAATGGGGAAGTACACTAAAAAGACTTGAGGAAGTAGCTATTTAAAGCTGTTTAACACAAGCACTTCACATTAATTGTGAAATACAAACAAGAACTATTTAAGGAAGAATACTTTTTAATGAATATATACATATAGTTCTGTGTGTATGCAAATATATATATATTTGTACACTAAAACTTTTTGGTAAGGTCCCTTTTTTAACGGAAGCAAAGCTATTTGAACCACAGAGTATAGACGGCTGTATTCCATATTTCCTATGTTTGTGCACATGCCACAGCTGGCCTTGACTTTAGCAAGAATGTGCTCAGTGTTGATTAATCAGTTATAACCAGGAAGCTGTGTGAAAGTCCATTATGAATATACTTACATCAAATTGCAGTAATTCTCTTTAAAGTATATTTTTAACACATGTGGCACATTCCTGTGGATCCATGTGGCTTTTTGAAAATTTAGACCAGTTCTTTACTCATTAATGTCAATTTCACAACTGAAGGATTTTCCCTTGCCTCTTACTTTATACTTTTTTGCATCAGATCACTGCCTGGCTTATACTGAAAATTATTTGGTGTATTTATTGACACAAAAATTAATTTCTTTAACACACTACATATTGGTACCATTTTTTGATTGCACATTCATTTTTGGCATATACTTATTAAGGTAAATTCATATGCAAAAAATATCAAAAGTGGGCTAACTCAAGAAGCTTAATAGCATCAGGATGTTGTGAAATACAAAGTTATGTTTCATGTCAGGTAAATAAAAATAACCTATGTAATTGTGAAATGTGTGGAACACAGCCATGGGACAGCTATAAAGACGAATTCTAATAAACAACTAAGGAAAGTAAAACATGGAAGAAGGCCCTTGAACCAATCTTTTACTTGCAATTAACTTCAATGAATGTCGCTGATTGATGACTTCAAAAAGGGAAGCTGGACATCGCTATCATAGATTAATGGTCCTAAGCTGGACCCCATGTCTGGAAGCTGGACCCTACCATCTGGGATACACATCCTGGGATATTGAAGCCTGGAATAGATCACAATAGTGTATAGAAATTGGAAAGGAACCAAGCAATCATCATTATAGATTTATGATCCTGAAATATAGAATTGTGATGTAAAAATTGGGAATAGAAACTACTAAAAAGTTTGGGAATAGAAACTGCTGAGAAAGCTTATGAATATGCATGAATATGATCAATAAATACCAGCAAGCCCAACAATCAGTGTGCAGTTGGAGGGGAAACCCTCACCACTGTATCCAGCACTGGTTTTGCTCATGTTTTACCATATTAATTAATAAATTGAATTACTGCTTGATATATTGGCTGAGTCAAGCTTCTCATTTCTAACAATGTAGAATTCAAACCCAGATCATCTATTTGCCTGGAGAAGAAAGCAAACACCAAAAGGATGACAAGTCTTCCTGTGTCCATGTTTACTCCAATGGTGTCTTTTCTTAGATGGAAATGGACAGTATTTCTTTATAAAAGTGGACTCCCAGGGTTCAGTGTCTCAAATCTAAATACCCCAGGTGAGGGACCTATCGACAGGGTGATTTATGAATGCCATGGTGCAGTTACAGAAATAAATGCCAATGATCCAAGATGCCCTGTAAAGCAGTGTGGGTTCCTTTAAAAATATCGTGCTTCAACTGCAGCTCCCAAGAGGCTGCTTCCCAACACAAGCATCATGGATTCCTGCTGCATACTCTTTTCATTCTTTTGAACATTTCCCAAAATACACCACTTACACACAGACATACTAAAATTGAATTTTTCACCTTCTCTACTACTCTAAATAGTATGCAGAATAAAGTAATAGGGACATGAAAAAAAAAGGAGAAAGAAAAAAGACCATTTCTTTGCCTAAATCCAAGTATTGTTTTCTGTAGTTGAATTAGTTTGGTTGATACAGTTTCATTTGCTGAGTACCCAGAAAATACATTCCATGCAATTAGAAAACAAATCTGTATTTATTATGTAACAATACTTGAGAAAGGCTTGTAGTCCTACCATGATGAACCACTAACTAATCAAAAATCCTCTTACTCACAGGGTCTCTCTCCTCTGTGTTCTAAGATATTCAGCAGAGGGAATGGGAATTTGAGATTTTACATTATCTCAATATCAAAATCAGCACTGTTGATTTTACATGATGTCAAGATCAAAATCGACACATTTTGTTCATGGAACAAAATAAAAATTATTTCCAAACCAAACAAGGAAAGAACTCAGTGATTGTAGATTCAGTAACTTAAAATCATTTGCATTTAGTACAGGGTCCTCTATTAGGAAAAATATTTTCTACTTAAAGTAACAGAAAATAAAATCCTGACTCCCATATATTTCAAACAGAACATGATATGGATCAGTAATGAATAATAAAGTAGGATTCTAAGAGTCCAGACTTCAGGTTATTTCTAGCTTAACAGCCTTTTTGTAGGCCCTGAGTGAATCTTTCTGGTTTATGCTTCAGCTTCCCTATCTGAAAAAGGGGAATTAAAATATTATTCTTCATATGTATTTCCACATTTTTAGAAAATACCAGGCATGTAAAATGTCATAACATGTTCTTGGTGAGATAACAAAATGATGACAATGACAAAGCCCTACTGAAACTCTTAAATACAACTAATGTAAGTTTTTGCACTTAAGATATCTTGTGGGACTCTGAACTGAAAATGGGCAGAAAAGTATCCAAAAAAAAAAAAAAAAAAAAAGAAAACCCACAACAACAAACAAAAAACTTTAATTCCATTGTAGTCAAATAAGAGAGTTAGAAACCATAAGCATATGATGGGACTAATGGCAAGAATTTTTCCTTCTTTCCTTTTTGATTCATTCAGAGAGCAGGAATGACAGCATCCATCATCTGTAAAAATAAAGTTGGGGGCACACAGCTGCAGAGCTATGCAGAAGCAGGGATGGTGTGCCAAGTAAGTGTTTTGCCCTGTAGACCACAACTTGCTATAAATCCATCTATCCAGCAATTACACACTGCAGCCTGAACCCTCTGCTCAAAAGGGTACTGGTACACATTGCACTGAAACCAATAATTATTCTCACCCACACCAACTCACAGCACAGAGAGGAAAGGAGGTTTCAGGAGCCAATCATTAAGGGCTTCCCAATGGCACACAACACTGCCACCAGTTGCATAGCCCTCTGAATATTCCTAATAAATGTGTTCCAATGTATTCATGAGGAAAATTAATAACTATGCTTAGATGAAAATTGCTTTTTTCTTACAGGAATATTAATGAAAAACAAGAGCATTGTTTTGGTATGAACATTGATGAAATGTTCTCTCCTCATTGATTAAGTTCACCAAAGGAAACAAAACTGCTTGCTGGCCTGCATGGCTAAAGCAGCAAGAAGGTAACCAAATCAATAGGGAAGTGATTTTGTGCTGAGCAAGTAATTTTTAAGCTGTATTTTACCATCCTTGCAAAAATTTATAATGAAAAACACATGATGTACACTGACTCGTAAGAAAGAGGATTGAACATTTCTTTACACCAACTCTGTTGCAACTTCCCTTGAATTGCAGGAACACCTCCGCACTCTAGATTTGTACCTGCATTAGGGAGAGAAAAAGATGTCAGACCCCAAAAGGAAGTTAATACACAGCAGATAGTCTTTCTGTTAGAGCAAAGACTGGTGAAAACTGGTCAACAAGGAATAAGGAAAACACCTATATCAGAAATCTTGTGTTATTCTTATGGGGATTCATGTTAGAATTTAGAGAGGACATTTTTCTTGTAGATTTTTTTAAAACATGAAATTCCATGCAAAAACTATGAATGAAGCCCTGCAGAACTGAAGGATTCCTTTGCTCAGTGTTAGAAGTTCAAATGTTCAATAGCCACTCAAGGGTTTACTGCTTTGCCAGCTCTTAGACAGACTTTCCTCAGAAGCAAAATCAGAAGTGCTGCCCAGCTGTGCCCCTACATCTCTGAGCTGCTTGGCAGGTATATATATAAAACAGAATTGAAATAACTACAAAGGCAGTTCAAAAACCTTTCACCTTAAGAAATAAAACCCTAGTTTTAATACTTTTTTTCAATCTCAATGATTAAATGAGTTGTGGTTTTCTTTGCACTGCTCTCACTTGTTTGACCTGTCAGTATGTACAGTATCACTGTTACAGCACTTTACCCTTAACATGAGGCAATAAGATTGTGGAACAGTAGATCCCATTCTCCACTGTCACCTATGACCCACTTTGGCACAATAAATTCATCACAGGAACAGCCTGGGAAACACTTTAAAATTTTTAACACTTAGATTTTTTCTGTTGTATATTTATAACAAGTGGGAGTGAAAGCACAGAAACTGCCAAGTCTGTGTTATCAAGAACTGAATATATCTTCTTAGACTATCACACACATGGTCTATAACTGTACCATAGTGCATAGGTTTTGATCCACTGATCCAGCTTTAATGAGCTCTAATTATAGCTAATAAAAATAAATTAAAACATTTTTTAAAAAGCATCGAGTATTCACATAAATACACTGAGACATGGAAATACTGACTTTCCTCAGAGGTGTTTGTCATAAGCTTCTTATCCACACTGGTGTTTTGAGTAGGCTCTTTTGCCCAGAAAGGAGCACTGGGCATTAACACTACCTCAAGAGGCCTTCCAGGCCTCAGCTTCCCCTTTCATCACAGGGCTGGAGGGACTCCCAGGTGCAAAGTGTTTCACTGACTGTGAAATACATTGTAACAAAAGTAACCCTGGGGTTGCCAGGGTCAAACCTACCTAGAAGGTCTGTAAGAATTCCACTGTGTTTGGCAACTATGATGAAATGATACCTCTTCTAATAGTCAGAATTATGAGAAAGAGAAACTGGATTACAACAGCATCCTGTCTACCACAGCCTGGCACTTTGGTTTCACCACATCCTGAGGTGGCAATGCCAACTTCTTGTGATCCCGAGCAAAAAGCTGAAGTGGATGAATAACCTGGTAGGCGGTTTAGCACCTCCCTGCATACCAGCATAAGGACTGGAGGTCCTGGGGTGTTCATGCCAAGAGAAAAAAAATCAGTAGAGTCTCTCCGCCATGGATCTCCAGAGAACATTAAAGAGCAATGCTGCTATGGGCATAAGGACTGCAATTAAATCTGGTCAGCACCCACACCTGGGAGAAATGGGTTCCAGGTGGTTAGTTCATTTCAAAGCTATCAGTCATTGTAATTGCACCGTGAAGTGGAAATGACTGTTGGTACCTAAAGGTGAAACAAGCTCAGAAAGCACAAGCAAATTCAAAAGGGTCTGGACCAGAATTCTGTAACTAATGTACAGAAGGTTAAAATTAATTAATTAATTAATTAAAGGGGATGGGAGTAGGAGGGGGAAGGGAGGGAGAGCAGGATTTGGGGATTTCTCTTTCCACCATCCCTATCCACTTTGATACTACACTGGGACAGGAACTCCCCAGTCCTAGATCAGCACAGAAAGAATTATCACCACGCATTTCTAAACTCTCGGGTGAGCGGCAGAAAGGTCACTGCCACTCGGAGCTCCATTTCTAGAAGGGAGGTCTGGATCAGAGACAGACAGGTTGCTTCCCGACCTGACGCGGAGCCGCATTCCCGGCTCTTCCGCGTCCTGCGGTGCCCCCCGGTGGCGGCCAGGGCGCAGCGCAGGCGAGAGCTCCGGACCGTAAAACGCAGTTTTACACCAAAATCCGCCATAAACGACCCACTTTAATCTTCCCCATGGAGAGTTCTTCTTTGAGAGTTCTTTTTTGCTGTGATTTGGAAGGAATAGGAGATGATATAAAACTATGGAAGAGTTAAACCCCATAATTTTCATTTTTAGTAATAAAAAAAAAAAATCCCCACAAAATGTTTGGGTTTTATACTTCGAATAAAGATTTCATTTTGTGTTCCATTTCCTGGTACGACTTTATCTTCCTTTCCTTAAAATGTACAGTAAGTGCAGAAACAGGGGAGGCAGCTCAAGAGAAAACATATGCATGCTACTTACTTGGGTGACCCTGCAAGAAGGGCACCTTACTGTCTGCTGCTTGTGTAAATCCAAAACAATAAATTTCCTTTTTTAAAGAAACATTTTTCTTAGAGTGAGTACTCCTTTACTGTACTTCTTGTGACTAATGAGATCATCACAAATCTTTGTCAATGTAGCAGGGGAAATAGTTTAAAGGACTTAGTTTCACATCATTCTAATACTTCTTGGAATTATTTTTAAGAGGATAACCATTACTCAAAAAAATGGTAGAGTCCAAATTCTTCTTTCATTATGCTATCTCCTGAAATTTTTAATCTGACCAGTGCAGCAGATGAAAAACAAGGAAATAATCACAGCTTCACGATTCTGTGGGCAAGCCAACGCCAATCTAATGTCCTAGAAACACATGCTTTTCATAAAACATTGCATATCAGATGGATTAATGGATCAAAATGTTGTCCCTCTTCCGATGTCAGAGAGGCAGAAGTGTTTGGTGCAGAAGCCAACTCTGTGTGCTTTATTCCACCTGAGAGCTTTCCATCCACAGAACAATTCTCTACTGATTAATTACAGCCAGCATCTGGCTCCTTTATATCACCTGAACAGCAGAAAATCTCAGATCAGTACAGAGATATCTGTTCTTTTATGTAGCAGGCAGTGAAACCCATACTACAGCATGTTGTAGTTAATTATTACACACTATCTATTAATCCTTGGAATAAATTAATGGTATGAATCACAGTAGTAAGTGCCACTACAAGTGATTGATGGAAAGGGATAGCAGATTGCTGTAGAATAAAACAAAAAGAGACAACAGAGATTCTCCTTTTACTTAGAATTTTCTGTTAATTTTGGATCTTTAAGGATCTTAATTTCATCTAACTGATCTACTTTAAAGGAACAAGGTGGACAGTAGAACACTTTCAATAAATTTTTGGTTTCAAAATGGGTTTGCTAAAAAAAAGTGTCGAATTTTCCTCAAAATGAGTATTTTCTGAAGCCATTTGGAATAATCCAGTGTAAACCTTCTGCTGACATTCTTAGAGAACCATCAAGAATATCTCTAAGATTTTTTTTTCCTCTGAAAAGCAATAGCCAATTTGGAGATCACTGTAGAATTATATTAGGACTTCCTCTGCTTACTACCTGGCATTTTTTAAAAAATTATTATCATATTACTGCATCATGCAATTCTAAAAGATCCTTCTTAAACTCTCCACAGTCCAATTAAGTTATCACTGTTTAAGATCATTGAGGAAACAAAATTTGTTGTTGATAGTATTTTATTAATACTTTTTTATTAATAATTTATGCATATATAGCATATATGAACCAGCAGAAGTACACAAACAGTTGCTTGGAGGCTTTCATGAGTAACTTCATCATGAACATGCATAATTTATTTCTCATCTCTCTTTTAAAAATAGTATTTCAAGTACTCTTCTAACCATTTCAGAACTGCAGCAATGATTCTTTTTCAATGATCTTTAAGTGCATTTACTTTTGGATAAGCGGGCATAAAACACATGTTTTGCTCTTTGACAACTTGATAGGGGAAGACATGAAGGTAACAGGAGAATTTAACTATAATTCCTTTAAATACAGGTCTTGTCTCTTTCAATAAGCACAGGTAATCAGGTATTCAGTAAATGTTTAAAATAGCCATTCACTATAAAATCATTTTAGGAGAGATGCAAAATCTCACTCTATATGACTAAAATTCAACAGATTGCACTACACTGCAGCTTTACAGCTGGATCTCTAGACACCCATTACATTTTGTGCGCTGTTTGTACTGTAGTTTTTGATATTCTTAAAGGATTGACAGCATCCATTTCCTTTCAAATAGGGTCGTTTTCAATTTAGCAGCATTCAGCAACCTGCAAATCTGAGTCTGCAAGGCCCTCTTAAGAATATCACTTTCAGACGATGGATGTTTTCCAGGTGGTTTTCCACAGAACCATGAAATGCAGCTGCTACGAAACCTTTGATGAGACATAAGTAGAACAACATCAAAAGTGCACTTCTTTTTGAGCAAATACATGAAAGCACAAAACTAGCTGACAGTATCACATCATGGAATTCATTTGAACTTGCAGACAGAAACCAAGAGGAAAGACAGTTTCTGTGGCCATTGCTTGGAGCATAGCCTATCCTGGATACAAACACAGAAATGGAGTTTTAACTCTGTTATTATAGAATCAGACATAAAGCCAGAATAAAGTCTTGTGAATAGAAATAGACACATACATATGCACACATATATATTTCACTTGTTATTTTACTGCTACAGCAAGGGGTGGAAGCCAAATTCACAGCCTCACACAGCCTCTTAGAAGGTCCAGCAGCTGGTCAGGACAGCACTGCCCAGTAAGCCCATGGCAAGCACAGCACATTTATCCCCACTTATCTCCTTTGTTAACAACAAGCCCAGTCTGAAACATTTCATCAAATATTTATAAAACAGAACACTGGCTGCTGTAGAACATGTCACTTCTCTAGGCAGAAATAATTGATTCTGATGTTAGTATATGCTTAAGTTCCTTGTGCTTAAGGCAAGTATTTTTTTATATAATTTATAATTTTGCCCAGAAGAGGAAAATTTCAGGTGACAAAGGCACTTCTCTGATATCCCTGTGCCTTAAGAAGGGGATTGACACACCCTATCTACAGAGATTTTTAATTTGCTTGTTGTCCTGAAACAAACCTGATTCTGTAGCACAGAATAAAGATATTAAGACATCAATTATTTATTAACATAATTATAAGGGAAAATACTTTTTAAAATTTAAATTGTGATCTAATTGTATATTTAGTAATTTTTTTAGTATTTGATTATTATGTTTATGGTTTTTTAGTATTTGGTTATTATGTTTATGCTCCCTTTAATACATCTTTATTCATATTTGCTCTTTGTTATCACCGCAGCTGAAAGTACTGTTTTGTATTTCAGTCCACTAAAGTCATTTGATACTTTGCAGTAAAAAAAAATTCCCAGCAACTTCATTGGACTCAGAAAACAAAAGAAAAGTTCAATTTCAGTGTCATTTACAGCCATAATGATTGGTAAATAATGTTAAGTATAAGGAAATTTCAGATCTTAGGCTTGCAAGGATGCCTTCCAATAGAACCAGAAACTCAACACACTGTTCATGGAGTCACGAAGTCTTGGCAGAGTTTTGGTGGCTCTTCCCTTTTATTGCCACTTTCCTTAGGTGCTGTTAGATTTCCTGGGAACATCCTTGCCAATAGCTGTGGTCTCACAGCCATTCGCATCTTTCTGGTCAAAATTATTAATTTCAGCTTTTTCCTCTCATGGTTCTTAGAGAGCAGCCACAAGAGCAAGAGGGTCCTTGACCTAAGCTTGGCATGCCTTCCCCTTCACTCTCATCTAGGTGGACTGGTTTTACCACGAGTTATCCTCCTATCCTGTCTGGAATTTCTAAACTATTTGGAGAGTTTGGACTTTGTTTTTTAATTTTGTCTCAACTTTTAAGAACTTACATCATAGTGATACTTTTCTGCACAAGACATGTAACTAGTTATTTATATGGTTTAAACAGTCTTGCATTTGTGGCAAATTTTCCCCTGAATAACTCTCCCAAACTGGTCCTACTCACACATACATACAAGGAAATTTGGTTGACACACTTGCATATCTGCTATTGTAACTGGCATTTAAAAGGCACTCATGAACTTTTGTGCATTTTACACAAACATTTTGCAAGCTGAAAAATAAGTGTTCTGTTTACAGCACAAAGAAATGACAAAGGGCAGTGAAGAGGAAATCACCTTTACACAAAAGCTGGACAGCAGCATGGGAGCATCGCCATGTGTCCCAGATTGCTATCATGAAGGATGACTTTAATATTATTGTTCTATATCCGTCTATTCTCAACATCACAAATGTTCAGCCTGGCTCCAGAAAACCATATACAAAGCACTTCCTGATGAGTACAGAAGGATTTTTTTCCTTGTTGCTATAGGATATTTACACTTTCATGAATGCTTCAATTGGGAACAGCACTTAAAATATATCAGCAATATTTCTTTGACATCTGTCACACACATTTCAGCACAGTCCTTTCCAACAACGTATTCTCATGAATCATCTACTTAAAATCTACCTCATGTGCCAAAGACACAGTGATAATGGAAACCTGACAGTTTTTTAGATTTGTTACTCTGATGAAACCAGGCAATATGCTGAGACAAGTCCAAGTGTCCATAGGGAAGGAAATAGAATGATACAGTTGAATTCCATTTGTTTTACAATTACTTGGTTTTTCTACGTAATACAGTGAATTATTCACATTACTTGCCATTCCACACCAGGATAGTAACTCAGCCAGCACTGATCACCTCAAAAAAAGGGAACATCAGTTTTAATCAGGTAGCCTAAGCTTGCTGCAAGAACCCTAGAAGGCACAACCATCAGGGAGACAGCAACAGAGATTTAGGTTCAAGAAGATACAAACATATTTAACCTCAGTTTGGAGCCTATCACCAACTCGCCCCATCTGAGAAGGACTGAGGCACCCTTAAGACTTTTGAAAAACACTTTGTTGCTAAATAACTTTTTCTTGTGAAAAAATCCTTAAAGATTTTAAGAACTTATTGTAAGTATCTCTGCATTAAGCCAGCCAGCCATCTCAGTGCTCCAGCTCCGACAGATACCAAGAGTGAATGTAAAGAAAAAACAAAAAAGAAAAATAAGTTGGAGTGATAACACTAAAGTATTCTCACAACTTCCACCAGCTTGACCTTAGACATCTTGACCCAGAGTTGATATATTTGTGCTTCCCCATCCTTCAAGAATTTTCCTTTCACTAATTTGCATAGCCACTTTTTGAATTCACATAGAATCTACAATATGGTAGAAGGGTTCCACAGATTAATTCCATGGTGAGAACCATATACGGCTTTGCAGCTTTTCTGTGCCAAAAACCTGAAACTGACTGGAGTTCCTTCTGCAGTTATAATGGAACTCTTACAGCATGTTCCATACACAAATTTTCAATCAGTAATTTGGAGATGATCCCTGCAATGAAAACCTGTAGTATAGAATATGCCAGGACTCAGTTGAAAAAGTGCCACACCAGACCTGCACATTTAGCACTTATCTGGATCACTGTCCTTGAGATCAGGAACTGCACCTGCATCTGCCAAAGCAGGGAATGCATATGCATCAACTACAGTCTGAAACACAGAGTTGTGCAAGCTACAAATCCTTTTAGCAAAAGGACTGGTGAGAGAAGGATAGTGAGAAAGGTAATTTCTGAGTAGATAAGAAAGAGGATATTCATGTTTGCAATGTATAGCCAACATCCACAAGTGCCTCACATTACATCTAAATGCTCCCATGAAAGAGCATCATTACAACAGGCCTGTTCAAATAATACCAAGGGCTGATGATTTTGGCTTACTGACCATTCTGCAATATTTCTCTAAATGATATTCTGCATTATAGCCCACAAGCAGCAGGGTCTTTTGCAGATGTAGTCCTGAAGTTCAGTATCACTTACACAAACACATACTTTGCCTTTTAACACTCGTGGGATTTGTTTGCTTGGGTCTTTTGACAGTTTTGATATTGCTTTTATCATAGATTTTCAAGGATGCACTGAGAACATAGTAATCAAATTTGGAGCTCTGCAAAATTCTGGTATCCCAAGGAGGGCAAACCAAAGTCCATTATCTGTAATGATACCCTCTGGAAACACATGCTAGACAAGCCATCCTATGGGAGAATTTTCCATTACTGCATGAAAAAAATCTATTTCTTCTTTGGAAAAGCAACAAACTATCACAAGGTGCCCTTGATTTGTTTCTCACTACCCCACTCCTGCTAATTTGCTGGAAATCTGTTGTAGATTCTACACTGGCTTTACTGTGTTTTATGCCTAAAACTATCTGATCAATAATGAATTTGCTTTGAAAAGGAGATTAACTTGTGGAAAGTGTCAAATATGGATAGTCCATGAGGGCTTGAAAAATCTCCATTTTTCAGAATTCTTTTTCTCAAGATTTTCACAGAAAGAAACAGCACACGCGAAATTGACCTGGAAAAGAACTTGTGGTTTTGACATGAGAATATTTACTAGTATTAAAAAGAGAGGCAGAAAAGTAGTTATTTTCTGTTCTTTTACTGATAATTATGTGTTATCTATCTATACATACATACTAATATTTATAATGTACTTGCATGCCACTTACTGAATGTAGGTTTTACATGACATGGACACTACGCTCCAAATAGTCCAATATATTTTGTACCAAAGTCAAAATGCAGTTCAAAGTGCTAGCAATTGCTGTGAACTATCAAATCCCCTAAGGAGAGATGATCTTCCCAATGGAGGACCAATGTACACAATTTAGATTTTATATCTCTTTCATCCCCTTTTATGGCAAATATTTTATTCTACTAGTTGTTAATATGAAACACTGAGTATTTTATTCCTGCTTATAAACCACTCCACCTTAATCTAAATACAGGCATGAGGCAGAATTCCTTAGAGTCTATATTAAAAATACTGAATGCAACACTAGTAAGAATAATTGGGTAATAGGCTTCATCTAGTAGGCATAATTTATGCATGTTTTTGTATACACATCTCATTGCAATAATCTCTTAACCTTGAAATGCACTTTTTTGTTTTTAATTTTGTATGATTTTCATCTGAAAGGATTAAAAAATTCACCCTGGGAATTATTTTACACTAGTCTGTGACCTAACATTTCTTATCCTAAGATAGCTCTGTGTTCTTTGAGGAACTAATGAGCTCATCATGCATGGAAAAAATACATACACAAAATTTGGAATTTTTTTACATGAGCCTACTTGAAATAACACCTAAGACTCTTGGATTCCCTCTTACTTTCCTGGATTTATTTAAAGTGCCACAAGTCCTTTGGAATGCAGTCAAAACAGGCTTTTTAACTCGGCCAAAACCTTTTTAACTTGGAGAGATAAAATTATTATGAAATAATAATGAAATTATTATTTCATTATTAAATTATGAAATTATTCTTCTCTTTTCATCCATAAACAAATCCCATGTCTGTCTTTCTTTTGGAACAGATGAGGATTTCACATGGTCCCTTATTTAGAGAAGTAACTTCTCACCTCCCACCTGCCCCCTGAGTTACTCCTGACAGGCACATGCCATAATAAGAGTGTGATGTTCAGTTAGCAAATCATCTGGGGAACTGGGCAGGAGCAATACACACCTAAAATATCTGATAAACAGGCACATATCTTCCCAAGTACCTGGAAAAAGGAATGTCCAAAGAACATTCACCAGGTGAATGTTCTATCATTTTAAAAATAGGAAAAGTAATCAGTATTTGAGAAAGATGCAAAGGATGGAAATGCAGATATACCTACTCTGCCCAAAAATATATTTTGTGTAGGATTTGCACAGAGGAGGTCAAATTTTCTCACAAGGAAGTGGACTGGGTCATTAAAGGGAAATTTTCTTAAGCATTATACATGTTCAACCCCAATTTTGTAAAAAAGTTTGAAAATGTCCAAGAAGTTGTTCTCCCAACCACCCTCCCTCTAAAAACATAAAACACTAAGAGAATTGTTGGGAAGCAATTTCTAGAAGTACATGGCTATTGAATTAAAAAAAAAAAAGAAAACCAGGTAGTGGATTACACACTTTAAAATCATTAACTAGTGAAGTGAAGGTCGTCACAAATGAAACAATGAAGCTCAATGTACATTAGAAACTATTGCTAAGACTATGGACCAGTGAGTGCAGTGTAGAATCTGTGGGATCCATCTGGCTAGTGCACAAGAAAAACTCCATCTTCTTGGTACTTACCCAGTCAGATGATTCTACAGTAGTGTGAAAGCTCCCTCAGTTTATTTCAAGATACAATGTGCTGCAGACATATGCTTTCAAAGGCTGCTGAGAAAAAAAAATTAACAATTTTGGAACAGAAGGGCTATTAGAGGTAATTCAGCTTATGGTATGCAGCAGGGCTGAAAGAGAAGAAGTTAACTTCTATCCACAACCACAACCGCTTCTCAATTTTTTTTTTTTTTTTTTTTTTTTTTTTTTTTTTTTTTTTTTTTTTTTTTTTTTTTTTTTTTTTTTTTTAGGAAATGATGCAGCAATGAAAAGAGCTAATTAACACAAGACAGCTCCTGCTATACATGAGGGAGATGGAATCCACTACATTCTTCACCAGCTCTGTAGGAGCAGGTTTCTATATATTTAATTCTAACCTCTCAGGTCATACTGCAAAATACAGAGAGTTGTTTGGAAAACTACAGGAACTCAGAAGAAAAAAATAATCAAGGAAGAGGTTAAAAGCAAGCATAATTACGGACATGTAGCTGTTCTTATAGATTGGTTCATAAAAATACAGCATTGCCTGCTCCAGAAAGAGATCTCTGAGTGCTTTATGTACTTCAGAGAAGGTTACACATCTTTAAAAAGTAGTCATAAAAGTAAATGTTTTCACATTTACACTTTGATGAAAGCCCCTCTCGTATTTAATGTGGTACAAATCTCACTTACAGAGGTCTTAACTTTATTCAGTGCAGTTACATTAATTCAGTGATTGTTCCTAGGTATACAAGCCCTTGGACAACTGCATGCTTTCCTGCACATGGCAGAAGTGCACCCTAAGTTGTGAATGTATTCCAATCTCACTGGAACTCAATTCACAGATCAATTTCCACCCTAGCTCCAAACAGACTTTCACATATCACTTTCACATGTTGGTGAACCCAACATGTTTACAATTTAACATCTGACTACTTTTAAAACTCTTCCAAGTAAAGCAACATGACCATTTGAAGAGCATGTCTGAAAATCATTAGCAGATATATTCAATCTGTGTGTATTCAATGCTTCTCTAGGAATTTTTTCAGACACAGACCCACATGAGTGCATTTCCTCTTCACTTTAAACTCAAAGCCAAGGACTCATTCTCCTGAAGTCAAATACATGCAAATTATACAAGAATTTATTTTAGACATTTTTCTTACCCTTGCTACCACATGTGAACAACGAGAGCAGTGACAGACTGATACCTTTAATTAAAAAAAAAAAAAAAAATCAATGTACTCTTGTTTCTTCTTTTGTTACATTAAGTTTCTAGCACAGAGATACTGTTATATGTGAGATTAAATAACTTCATTGTTTCAACTATGTGAAGAATTTCAGAAGAAGACTAGAAGCCACCTGCAACAATTGCTGCCTAAGTGTTTCTGTGGCTTCATGGCTGTGTAACCTTTGCTCAAGTTTCTGCTATATGCATTTCACTTCACTCTGATCACTGGGACTCTTTCAAACATAAGTCCATTTTTCAAACCCAGTCTGTTTAATATGCAGTTTGTGCATCTATTTAAGTTATTCCTAAAAGCAATATCACTGGTGTCTAGACCTACTGCCCACATCTTCAGGCAGCTCTTGTAGCAGTGTCCAGCCAACCCCAATAGTGCTCCCTAGAAAATCCAGCATGGCTTGATGGATCTTTAGAATAAAAGGAACTACTTGATAACTACCTGGTAATTCTTCTTAACTATACTGCATCACATCCTTTATAGGACCTATGAACAGCTCCAGTTTTTTTTTTACTCTAGGCAGCCTTGAAGATTAAGGATAAAAAAGATAAAAACAACACATACAACTGGCTAAACACCAATAGGTTTGCAAACTATGCCATTGGGAGTTTCAAGTGGCTAAGGGATATAGGGCTGAATTTTCCCCCCCATTAGTTCAATGTAATTCTTAATTCATGAACACTGAGTAATATCTTGAGAACTAGAGAAGCATTAATATATTCTTGATTCAAGTGAATGCTAAGCATTAGTACCTCCCTTAAATAAGGCAAATGCGCTAGGGAGAACATGATGACAGTGTTAAAGTTAACGACCCAGTGCAATAGTATTTAAAACAGATTTGGCACTAGCTTAATCACATTAATTGCCACATTGGACAAAGTGGAGAACAATGAATACATTGTCCCTGGAAGTCTTGAAGCAGCATCTTGTCCATTATGTTAAGGATGCAGTGACATTCATGATCTCCAGGTAACTGGAACTTTGAGTGTACTTTGTTTGTCCTGCTACATCAGCTAACTATGAATTATTAATCTAAGCAGTCTTCAAAGTATTTTTCCCTACTCTGTGAAGTACCTTTAACAAGGCAATCTGTCTCTTTACTTAATCACAGCAGTGCTTATCAAAGGCTATTACCAGTTTGAGGATAAAAGGGTGAGAAGAGGAGAGAGAATGTCATCTGATGCTACTGCCCTAAGATGATTGGCACTCAGCTTTCAGTATGTGTACTCTTCCCTTTCCTAAAAAAATTCACCAGGAAGGAACTGGATTTGTCAGAAAGTATCATCAGCCTTTCCCCCAAGAGTAACCTCAGGTCTGCCATGATGAGGAATCTGGGAAGTTGACAGAGCCTTTTTTTATGTGACATTTCAAGGTGATGAAGAGTATCTGCACTGTGCTCCTGCAGCAGTCTGAGTGCCACTGCAGTCTCATGCTGCCCACATCCACCTGAACAGTTTGTGCTGGGCTGGGGGAGCTTTTTCCTACAGCCTCACAGTCTAAGTACATCAATTAATTCTTTGCCATACAGACATTCCTCCCTCACAGCTGGCCAGCAATGCACCAGAGTTCCCATCATTCCTCCACAGGTCCAGAAAAGAAGAATGAGTAGACAAAAGAGAATGAGTAGAAGAAAAAAAAAAAAAAATAAATACAAAGCATTGTCATACTGTTGTCTTCACTTCTGTGCAATCAATAGAAAAGACAAACATGGCAAAAAAGACATGAACTAAGTCAGGATGCTACAAAACACATTGGTCTGATTGGTTAACAATAATAAAATAAAGATACATAAAACAGGATGTGTGTTACAAAAATCATAATTCACATAGCTCAACTGCTATCAGAGACATCAGACATTTAGAATAGGATCATCAAAAAAGAGAAAGAGAAATGACTGGAATAGGATTTCCCATGATACCACAAATACAGTCAGACTAAAAAGTCCTATTGTTATTCAAAAGTGTCTAAGGACTACACTCATTAGTGAAATAGATAATACAATTAATCAAATAACCTTGTAGAATAAAGGCAATACTCATACCTTTTTAATTAGATAAAGATTTTCAGGGAAAAAAAACCAAGCCAAACCCTGATTTTCTATTTTTCTTTAGTAGATTGAACTAACTTAAAAAATTAAGAGTCTGTATTTTTTCAGATTGCAGAGAATTGTTAATAAAAATTTCTTAGGAAAAGAAAATCAATATAGTTATCTTTCATTTCAAGCTCCTAGATTAGTTAATTTTGCCTCTTTCATAAAATAAGTAAAGCTTGTATATAGGACTATCTACACATTGCTTGAGCAACGAAGCTAAGAAGTCTTCTAATTTCATCCAAGGTCATGGAACCATAGTGGACAACGAGACTTCCAGATTTTTTTCCTGCTTACACTGTCTTTTTTTTTTTTTATTTTTGCAAGCATTATCTCTTAAGGGAAAGAATCTGTTGTCAGCAATTGCAATATTTTCTGCTAAGTCATCCCATCACCTTGCAAAGACATTTTAAAACATAAAAGTGATTTACAACAACATTTTACAACAAAATGCTGCACTAGTTCTATGAGAGATGAGCACAGTGTAACATGCAAAGAATAGGAAAGCTCCTGCAAAAAAAATTAGCAACAATCTGTAGGAATTTTGCAGAGTCACAGCAGGCCTAGGAATGCAAAGACCCAGATTATTTCAAATACAACAAATTCTGATAAAGGACTAACCAAGCTTAAGAGGCTCTGTAAAGACTATGCATGAAGATGTATGAATCAGTAAAATTAAACTGGCATCAGAACACAGGTTGTGAAAACTCTTTGTATACAACACATGCAGTAACCTCTCGAGCCTAGAGAGAGACACTTCTGCCTTGTTCTAGCTGGTAGAAGCCACAACACAGTGTTACAGAAAGAGCCACAAAGGCATTTCCTTCCAAGGGAGGGTCTTCAGACCTCTGAAAATGACCTGAGTCTTATTCCAACTGTTTTGAACTTACCAGTGGCTGTATAGATGCCATAAAATACTGATAGAATTAATTGCTGAGATGAGGGTAAATGCATAATTTTCAGGGGTTTTCTTACTACAGGTCACATATTGCAAAAAGGAGATCTACACGTCACAGCCAGGGGATGGCAGGTTCAGGGAGGGCAGCAAGAGGGAGAAGAAAATAAACCACAAAACTTACAGAAAGAAATAGGTGCATTTTTTTATTGATGCACTGAGGTGATTATGGAGCCCCACAATAACATTAATACCAATTCTCTAGGACAAAAGTCACAATATAGAATTAAAGTTCTTTTGTTCTCACAGTTAAGATGTTTTGAGTCTATTCTGAAGCAGTTTTGGTTTTGGTGTACCAGCTGCACAGAGGGAATGTTTATGTAATGACATGGAAAGGGCTGCAATCCCTGTTCTGTCCCTTTTAATTTTGTCTTTTCAAATGACATGAGGAACCCAGGTGGAAAGAATCACTCTGCAATTCTGGCCATGTGGCAGAAAGGAAAATGTAATTGATTATTCTTATAAGGGAACTGGTTTTTCCAGAAGTATCAAGTTTATTTAGTTTCATGCTTAAAATGAAATATGCAGTGTAGTTAAATATTCTGTCTTTATTTTAGACATAGCTTGAGCTGACTATAGGTATTTCAATGATAGCAACAATGAAAATTGTAATGTAAACCTAAGAAAGTTAATGGAAAGGGAGTGAAGAATGCTGTGATCAAAAACTCACATCTTGAAATGCACTCACATCTTCAAGTCTGCACACTGTCCCTGCTTCTGTCTCTTAAAATGTTAAGAGTTGCCTCAAGTCCATCAAAAAGAAAGAATGACTAGAAAAAGACTGAGATATTAACTTTAAGAGATTCTACTAATGGTTTCAGATATTAAAAGGATGAAGTTGTTTTCCAGTTTCTCTTTTATATAAGTTTAATAATAAATTACTCCTCTGTGCTTAATGACTTTGCAGACACATCACTCTCTGAGTACCCAAATGCTGGATATATTCACCCACTGGATATGTTATCACTGCAGCATTTGTAAATGGACCAGAAGCTGCTGAAGGAAGAGTTCAAGGAAAATACAGAACTGTATAAATAATTTACCCATTGGGAGAAGCCCCCACATTTTGTATTGTTTGTAAGAAAACACTCAAAAGCAATCTCTACATTTGTGTTCCCAAAGGACATGTGCTTTCAGCAGTTATCAAGAATCTGTGACTTCTATGCAAATTAGGTAATTTACTGTCCAATTATGCCATTTCAATGCAAAAGTAAAGATTTCATAAGCTACTACTAAATTTTTTATTTTAAAAGAATTATTAATGTAGTCAGGTGTCATCTGAAAGAGAGATTTTTTTCAGGTGTCATCTGAAAAAGAGATTTAGAAAATAAGCCTTGAGAGGAAAAAAAAAATCTCAAAATCAGTACATGATGCTGTCAAGCAACGAAACACAGCTTAAATTTGAAGGCAATAGTGTCAGTTTTCCATACATGGAAAGCTACTAACCCAAAGTAACAGAAGGAACTTTAGGCTATTAGTGAAGTTTCTGTGTCTTCAAAACAGCTGTAATTGACAAAAGAAAGCAACCTGACAAAATACAGCCCATGGTTCCAGAACTTGCATTCTGCCTCTCAGCATTAAACAAGTGAGCTCTGATGGGATCAGTCACATTGCAGCAGGAAAGCAATAGCCAAAACTGCTCTCTATTGATTTTTTTTCAGCTTGCTCTCAGGAGCATGTTTTGAACAGATTAAAGAGGGGAATCTGGAAACAAGCACTTTCTAAAGTCTATTAGCCTAATAAAGCATTGTAGTCTGTTGTGCATTCAATTTTTTGGAAGCTTCTCTCACACCATTTTAGTTGTCATTTCTTTGATTAAGTCTACAGAGATTTGTGTACCTAGCTAATAGCCTGGAAGAAAGCCTTGTAACATAAAGGATTGTGTTACAGGGAGAAATGAGCCCAGAAGAAACAATCTTTACCCTTCTCTCTCCTTAATGACTTAAAATTATGAAAGGTTTAAAGGGTGCAGCATGGGTCTTCAAGAGAAGAAAACAGACAATTAAACACAGAACTTCAACACCAACTGTCTCCTGCTTACCTTGATGCCACACACCTGCAGATTTTCTGCACGACAAACAAAAGCAGTTGGCTCAAGCCTGGCTTCCTTGTCCTTCCCTCTGGAAGCCACCTGAAGCCCCAGAAACCAAGCCCCTCTGCCCTGCGACCTGTTGGGGACCGCATGTGCTGTGCTGGGTGAGCAGCAAACCCCGGCCCACAGGGTCATCGTGCAGCTGGGAAATGCTCAGGAGCACCTTCTCCACGACTCACTCCCACCTAAAGCATTACACTGGTGATATCCAACATCACTTAGAGAGCTTCAGGAGATAATTTATGCCAAAGCAACTGGGCTGCAGCAAGTTGGATTGGGGTAGATCCTTCATAAGGAAACCAGCCATGAGAACTGCTTATTAAAATCCTTGTGTTTTCATGCTGGTGCCTGACTTCATCCTCACAATGAACTGGTGCTTACTGGTTCTCTCCAAAACCATGTCACACAGCGGGACAGTGCTGGACAGGATTATCTTGCTTTATAAATGAGTTAGACAAACACTGCCAAGACAGACTGAAAACCTCTGTTAATGATGGGAGACATGAAGCTGGAACACAAACAGAGGGAGAGAAGGAAATCTTGCAGCCCAAAGGCTGCTTCTACTATCCATAGAAAGGCTGCAGATCCACAGCAGGAGAGTAAGCAAGAGGCAGCAAGGATGACTGGAAAGTCTCTGAAAGGAGTTCCAGGCATCAAATGCTTTGCTGTAGTTCTTTCCAGTACCTGCTGTCAAACACTTCAAAGAAAAGCTCAAGAGATACCAGTTGAGATAAATATGAGAATAAGCTCCTTAGTCAAACATCTCAGCTTAATTCCTACTGCTTGGAGACTCAGAGGTGATTGCTTATATACCTGACTGGTTTTAAAGCACAAATTTAACCACTGTTCTTATACAAAAGTGTACAATTCCTTTTGATTGTCACAGATTATTTTTTTTTTGTCCAATGTCAAGAAGACTGAAGGAATTCAATGGAATTCCTAAGGAAAAAATGTCTTTGCTTAAACTCACCTCTACTTCTTCCAAAAAGAAATTTATTTTTGACAGCAGCCTAGAATGTGAGCATCCTACTAAGAAAGCATAAGGTCTACAGTCTTTCTCAAGAAAAACAGTCTGACTTGGCAGGTTTTGTTAGGGGGTTTTTGAGGGAAGAACAACCTCCTTTCACATGGAAGTGTTTTTCTGTCACAAGACCATAAAGATACCAGTTACCACCCACTAATTTTCACTGTCATCAAATATTTCTGTTATCAAAGAAAACTAAAAACTTTCTGCTGCTTAATCCATTTACATGTTTATATCTTTCAACTCTCTCATTATCTATTTTTTCAGATACCATTTATCTACTATTGCCTTTGCTACTAAAAGAAATAAACTTTTACAATCTCCTTCAATACCACTATAATTTTTTTTTTTTGATGCAGTAATTACAATTCAACATATTGCTTTATGGAAGAACTCAACAAGAAATTCAATCTTCTCATTAGTTAGTCTGGTTTGCATTAGTTTTCTCTACCACTGAAGCTCAGCTTCACACTGACTGGATTGTTGGAGAACTTTAATTTTTACCGTAGTTATTGATGAATAAAATTAGCACTTCAGAATTCTTCACAGGTAGGCTTTTCTGCTTCCTTAAGCACAAAACACATGATAATTCAATTGCAATTAATTTTCAACATAAAGAAGTTACTGGAAATTCTTCTGAATTTGTTCCCTCTGAATTTAAAACCCATTTAAGTCAGGCATAAAAGGAAGACTACTTAAAGTCATGACAATATGACTGTAAAGAACTGAAACCATGATTTTTGTCATCCAAAATATGTCATCTGATGAAAATGAACAAAAATATTAAAGTTTATACTCAATTTCTTACTGGGGGCTAGTTCTGCCTCTGATAGCACAGAGCCCATGTATGTTATGTTCTAGATTGTGAGGTATAATGCAGTGGATTGCATTAAATGAGAAAAAGATGGAAAATGCAGTAAATAGAATAGTAAAGGGTGTCATCTGTATTTTAAAATCAGAATCTTTAGGGTCCTCTATCATGTGATAATGACAGAAGCAAATGTGATTTTTGCACAAAAGCTACACCTGGGAGGAGGTGTGTGTTGCACAATCAGATACTACATAATGCTTCTCCGATTAACTCTGGGTGGTGGGTTGGACACCAGGCACCCACCAAAGCCATTTTATCATTCCCCTTCACAACTGGAAGGGGAAAGAAAATATAATGAAAGATTCATGGGTTAAGGTCCAGGAGAGAGATTACTCACCAAATACCATCACAGGCAAAGCAGACTCGAATTGGGGATATTAACTGAATTTATTACTTGCGAAATCAGAGTAGGGTAAAGAGAAGTAAAATAAATCTTAAAACTACTTTCCTCCTACTCCTCTCTCCTTCCCAAGCTCTGTCTCCTCTCCCCAGCAGCACAGGGAGACAGGGAATGGGGCTGCTGGTTAGTTCATCACAGGCTGTTTCAGCCACTGCTCAAAGAGTCTTTCCCCTCCTCCAGCCTGGGGTCCCTCACATAGGATATAGTCCTGCATGAACTTTTCCAGTGTGAGTCCACCCCACCTTCAACAACCACGTGCTTTTAAAATACCTATACTGTTTGCACCCATTCAAAGTTGTTTTGATTGCACAAACATATTCCATTAAAGTAAGAAATTTTTGGAAGACAAAAAATTGATATTAATACAACAACAGAACCATAAAAGCTCTTTAGAACAATGTTCCAGTTATCACATCAGCATTTTATTCACCAAACAGATTATGGAATTGGCTTCATCCACCTGCTTCTGCCAAGTACCCCAGGTACTTTTACCTTGGCTGTTAAGTCTGAAGCACTTGAAGAAAGTTTAACAGCTAAAAGGGTATATCAAGTAACAGGCATGCTTCTAGCCACAGCTAGAGCCTTGTTCAATTTGCCACCTTATTTGCATCACCCTTTCCAATGCAGTAAGTGAAATTCTCAAAATTTATGTTCATCTTTTCATATACAGTTTTATATAGTTTCCACTGACAGGGAAACTGCTGGCCACTACTGCTGCACAGAGGGGAAAAAACAGGGTTTCATTTGCTGAAATCTGTTGATTCCAGAACGGCTTATCCACACAGCATCTTTGCCAGCTGCCAGTCCTCAGCGTGCACAGCACGTGAACAGACCTGATCACTCTGTGCCCACGCCGCAGGGGAGCTCCAGCTGCTGTGCAGACCCAGCCTTGCTTCATCACAGGGAATCCACTCCTGGCACAGCAATGGCATGTTCAAGTGCCCATTAAAAGGCTCCAAATGCAGACACAAAGTTCCAAACACACAGCAAAGCAAATATGAATCAAGAAGAAACACTTCTACTCGCTCAGTCATCAGTGTAAATGCAACCCATGCACATCCAGCAGGAAACAGCCCAGCTGCACATATTTTCAGGGATATCACATCAGTGAGGCCAGAGGATTCCAGTATCTATTTTGTGCTGTAGTCGCCTCAGACACAAAAATAAAGATAAATGACAAACAGCAGCACCTTGCTGGAAAGCAAGTCTTCCAAGCTTCCTTTCCCACTTTTCATGTAGGAGGTTCCTTGGTCAAACAGCCCATACCTGTCCCACCAGGTAGCTGATAAGAATGTTCCACCTATCTACAAGCAGCTCCACAGCATCAGTGAGCTAAAGCTTTTTTCCCTCTTTTGAATGTATTCACAACCAAGGTATCACCAAAAACAGACAGTCTAATCTATGCCAAACAATTAAGACAGCTTTTACAGATAACAGAAACACACTATATGTCCTAGCAGGCTCCAGAGAACACATTCAATGTAAAACCTTTCAAAGGAGACCAGGTTTACTTAGATATGATAATGTCTGGCATTTAAACCACTCTTCAGCATTCTGAAATGCCATTTTCCGCTCAAATGCTTATTTTTTCAGTCTTGAGAACATCTCTCCCTGATTTTCTAGTACAATCCTGCTAAACAAATCAATACAAGCAAATTTTTATGTGCAGATAAGACCAAAATCACAGTAGAAGACTGTGACCTCAGCTGAACCACATGGTCAGCTGCAGCTGATGTACTGCCCTCCTCTGTGGGCTAAACAGTCTGGAAAAAAAGGCAACATTCACAGCTGTCTTAACAAACCCATTTCCCTGGTTAATCATTCCTTTTCATTTCTAAAGATACCACAACAGCATAATGACATCATTGCTAGTACCAAAAAGTAAAATCTAGGAGGTGCCAATAACTATATGAAATCTGTAGGTGTGCTTACAAGCTACCTTTACAAAGACGATTTTAAAATAAAGGAACAGTAGTGAAAAAGGATAATCTGTAATGTAAACACTTATTCTTCAAATTTCATTGTGTTAAATTTTACTTTTCCTTGGAAAGCCAAATATTTTTAAAGAATTCAGAAAAAGAAGGAAAATATGCCAAAGTAGGCACTGTGTGTGTGCACACATTCACAATCCAGACTCATCAGGCACATGAAAAATCAAAATCTCATGCATTAGCAGAAAGCATAACAAGGCAAAGGATAAAAATCAAAACAGTGTTTTGGCCAAAAACCAAAACGCTGACAGAGTCTTAGACTGCTTTTCTTCCTCTACCTGACAGATACAAGTATATCCTCAAGAAATTACATAAGTAGGAGAGTAAGCAGGGCAGTTCTATTTCAGGCTTTGCCATTAACTTACCAACTAGGCTTGAGGACTTGATTTTTATTTTCAGTTGACCCACGTCATGACCATGATCATTATTTTTCCTATCGGCTATATTTCAAAAAGTCATTATCCTTTCATTCATTTATGTTCACCTTTTCTTAATTTACTTAAAATTAAAAAAAAAAAGGCAATTGTTCCAGTAACAAAAAAGTAAGTCTGATATTCCATTAACTGGGCGAAGTATGCAGATGTGGAGGAAAAAATGAAGAATAAAAGCCAACAAGCCCAAATCAAAAAAGAACCCCAATCACTACCATCACTAAAATAATGATATGTCAACATACAAGCATTTCTCCCACTTTACCCAAAACTCTGCCTATATGAAACTTCTAACAAATTCTAAATCTGTGTAGCCAACACCAGTCCTCGACGCGGGAAGAATTTGCCATTTATGCATGACAAAGTGTCAAGTGGCAGTGGAGTAAGAACTTTTCTATAAAGGAGGATCCCGCTGTGCTGTGTCGAAGGCGCAGACCATTTGCAGCGCCTTAAACAAGGCAGGTCGTGGTCTTTCACACATGCATTGCCACTTGATGGACATCCCAAGTATCCTCATTCCCGGGCATTTCCTCACTCAGGTACTTTCAGTAGGGACTGAACCTGCTCTTTCTCTGCCTGAACATTAAATGCAGCACTACTCACCTTACTTAGAGCGGAGAAGTCTCTTTCTAGACTCTCATACAACTTTAAATTGGTGACCACCAATTTCATTCTAGTGCAGGTTAAAGTCTTGGTTGTTAAGAAGAATATATAGTACATACAGACAGTTATGGCTTTCTGTATATAAGGATATGCTGTTATCTAAAGAAATATAAAAGCACAAGGCAGTCCTTTAGCATTCCTCCAGTATGTATGTGCTTTCAAACTCTTAACTGTAATAATTTTGAACTAAAGCTTCTTCATGTTTGTTATTCAGATATCAAGAAATTGTATAAACAAACAATTTGCAGACAAATTCTGATAATAGAGTATCTAGTCTCTGTCCAGCCAGGGGAAAAAAATTGTTCAGAGCATGATGTGCTTATGCACCTGACGTGATTTTATGCCAGGATCAGAGATACTGATTTTACAAAATGTATCTTCCAGTTGAAATCTGCACGAGATATTTTCACATATTGTGAGCTCTCAGTTAAAGATATCTCTATCTGGAGCCCCAAAGAATAAAAAAAATTTGTTCTTCAATCAATTATTCAAAGGTTGAAGCTACTTGAACAGGTAAATTCTATTTAAAATTCTGTCATTAAATCAATACAATCTAGTCCCAAGAAGTATAATCTCTTCCACAAACAGCAAGTTATTTAAATTTTTCTTATAAAAGCAGTTAATAAATAGAATCCTGTGAAATATCTGCTGATTGTTATGTCACCACAAACTGAGCTGCACAAGGAGAGCTCTTCCCATTCCCTCCTCTCCACTCAGTTCCTGACCCAAGGACAGGACCCAGGTTAATAATGCAATGCTACCATTGTTTTTTAAAGCTAGCTTATAAATGTCACATCTTCACATCTAAAATTTAAATGTGGAAATAAATTAATATATAATGTATATGTTAGTGCTTTAAAAACAGTTATAAACACTTGTAAGAAAAGAGCAAAGCCTGACACTGCAGAAAATTCCTGGGAAGTATGGAAGACCTTAGATAATACACTATCTGAGAACAGGAAAGGCATCCTGTTTCTTCAAAGCCTGCAAACCTTGCGAAAACAAACAAACTGTCAGGCCAATGGATTTATTACAGCCTGCAACTGGGTTGTGCGCATAGGACTGAACAAAGACTCTCACACTTAGTGCACAAGTACTGTCTTAACTCTGCAATAAACAGATTCATTTTGCTCTCAGCTTGGGAGTCTTGTTTTCATAGGCTACAAACACTGACATTTTCATGTATCATTTTATACAGTGGTTGGTGATTTTGCCATTGTTAAGCACCCGTGTTGTATTGCACTAGATAGTTATTTAACTGTTTTACATAGTTTTGCACTGCTCACATGATCTGTATCACGTGTGGTTTGCCCTTTTTCCCCTAAGCCTCAGTGGGTGGTTTCTCCCTTGGTTACTCCCACCCCTAGACCCCCCCTCACTTGTTTCCCATTGGCTATGGTCCATTTCCTGTACTTCCCCTTAAAAACCCCCTTGGAAGGGGGTGTCCTCCCTCTTCTTCACCTGGACACTGGTGTCTCCTACCCATGTAATAAAATAGGACAAGGTGTCCAAGAAGGAAGAGCGGCTCTCCATCTTTTACTCCTGACCGTGTGGGATTGATCCAGGGGCGAGGGGAAGTAGCTAGCTGGGTCTGGACCCTGAAAACACCCGGATTAATTACTGCACACTTGGACATCCCTTCTTGGAAAAATAAAATTGTTAGGAGTACACACACACACACACGCACACCAGTACTCTCAATTTTAAAGGGATTTTTTTTTAAGTTCTTTAATTTCATTCACCAAAAGAACATTTCACAGAGAAAGATTGCATTTTATGTACATAATCTTAGGGCACTGAAACATTCTTTATCACTGTTATTAAAAAACCCACTAGCTCACATTTTGTTTTACTTTAAAAAGTCACCCCCACCCCCCTGCAAAACAATCCAAAACAACAATAGCAAAAAACAAGCAAACAAACAATCAAACAAAAAACCCACAGCATATTAAGAACTCACTAATCATCTTCTTTGTTGTTTGAGGATTTTCTGTCATTTGGAAAGCAAAAGGTTTGCAGGTGGTGTCCCTGGATTATTTTAACACCCTGCCTATGTTTACAACCATTTTGCACTGTTTTCTAAATGCTTTTGTATCGCGCCTTTTATTGAGTTGCAGATTAGCCAGCTCTTACAATAATGATAAACATTTATTTTAGACACCTTGTTACTGTTGCAGCATATGTCACAGCATACATCGCAGTTGAGACGGCCACAATACACAGTGTAACCCCATACAATTGCAGAAAGCTTCAGCCCATACAGAGTAACACCACACCACTTCAGAAGGCTTCAGGTGCTGGCCCAGAGTAACATAACATCACATCAGAAGGCTGCAAGGTTCTGCCCTTCTTGTTCTTTAGCCTGTTAGAAATTAGAAGCTTGACTCAGCCAATATATCAAGCAGTAATTCAATTTATTAATTAATATGGTAAAGTATGAGCAAAACCAGTGCTGGATACAGTGGTGGGGGTTTTCCCTCCAACTGCACACTGATTGTTGGGCTTGCTGGTATTTATTGATCATATTCATGCATATTCATAAGCTTTCTCAGCAGTTTCTATTCCCAAACTTTTTAGTAGTTTCTATTCCCAATTTTCTCAACAGTTTCTATTCCCAATTTTTACATCACAATTCTATATTTCAGGATCATAAATCTATAATGATGATTGCTTGGTTCCTTTCCAATTTCTATACACTATTGTGATCTATTCCAGGCTTCAATATCCCAGGATGTGTATCCCAAATGGTAGGGTCCAGCTTCCAGACATGGGGTCCAGCTTAGGACCATTAATCTATGATAGCGATGTCCAGCTTCCCTTTTTGAAGTCATCAATCAGCGACATTGATATCTATCTTCTTTTTTCAGGATGTTTTCCCTGTTTCGTTAGAGCTTGGGATAGATTCACTTCCCTCTTTTGTTTAAATCCTTTATACATTCTGTTATAAATAAAACTTTTGCAAGCCAATTAAAAATTAAGAAAATTATGATTTATTATCAATTGTTTACAGATCAGATTGCCAACCAACCGAAGGACAGCATCGAGCCCGGGATCGATGCTGGGTGAACCAAAAAGCCTGGCCTCTCTCGCACCAAGCCTCCCTCGTTCACAATTGCGGCATGTTGGAGCAGAGTTTTATACTCTGTTTCTGCCCTCAGGCTTAGTTCTTTGTCCTCCTACAGTGTCCTTCCATATTCATGTAGGTTTCTTCCAGTTTCTTCTCGCATTCATGTTGGACCCCTTTCAGCATTCCTCGTAGTAAAAAGATTCTTCCGAGAAGCGATGGATGGTATCTTCCAGGTTACGGGAACCCAGCATTCAGCTTGCATTATCTGCAGGATATATCTTGATCGCCCATCCGTACCAGGTGTTCCCTGGGCAGATCGGCGGTGATGGGCATTCTGTGTCAGACTAACTTCTTGTTAAAATGTTAATGTGTGTCCCTCCACCCATTTCACCACTTTCTGTTACACTACATTCTAGTCTGGCCCTGAGTGTTCAAATGTTAATAACACCTCCTCCACCCATGGCTACTTCTTCATTGTATGATAACAAGTTAATTTGTCCTTCCAGCTGCAGGCTTCTGGCGACGATGGCCAAAGTCCTGCAGCCTGTTCTGATGCAAATATTTGGAATTTAGCTTGATATTTCTTTTCCTGTGGTTTACCTCACCCAGTGTAGCTGCCTACTATTTCTAATATATAAAACAATATTTATTTCAGCATGAATTATCAATTACCTATAACACATTCTAAAGCCACAGTTTAAAAATCCTTAATACAAAGCAACCTTCTAAAGCTATAATTCAAAGGTTCTTATTACAAGTTAAGAGTTATAAAAAAAGTTAATTGTAAGTAAAAGATTGGTTCAAGGGCCTTCTTCCATATTTTACTTTCCTTGGTTGTTTATTAGAATTCATCTTTATAACTGTCCCATGGCTGTGTTCCACACATTCCACAATTAAAATTACATAGGTTATTTTTATTTACCTGACACGAAACATAACTTTGTATTTCACAAGCCCAACCTTTTACACCCCTCATGTTCATGCATTGCACCTCTGTGCCTTCTGTTCCCTTTGGTGGTTGGTCAGTGCACCTGGGCACTACATGGCTCGTTGCTTTCAATGCTGCTCACCTGCTCTTCACAGCTATAGCCCACTGGTGATGAGGCTGGGCCATAGCCCCAGTCCCAATTACCACAAACTGTGCACTTACATGTTACAGACACTTTTCTTTGCTAATTGCTTTCAATTGTTTGCAAGAGCTTGTGCAAGAGCAAGAGCAACACCTGTCAGTTGCAAACAATTTCTTTACTGTGGGACAGCTGCACTGTCAGAGACACTGTATTGCAATTTTGTAATAGATATTAGAATAAATTAGTGTTTATAAAGTTATATAGAAGAGAAATAAAACGTGTTTCAAAGGTAGCAGCAAGGATTAGAAATTTCACATGGGAGCTGAGGGAGAAACTGTTTCACTAAACTGGAGAAACCAGGTGTTCAATGAATACAGTTTGAAATTTACAAATGAAGGGAGTAACCACTATGGAAACGTTGGGCAATTCTCGGAACACCCAAGCCATCAGCGGCCAATAATGGCTCCGAAATCAAGATAATCAGAACCCGCATCTCAATGCCTAGTTCCCTAACCAGTCGTATCTCATTATTGGATTCTCCCACCTACAAATTAAAGTGTATCTTTTCCCCGTACACCGCCTTTGTCCATCCCAGGACGGCTTTGTCCACACAAAAATAGGTTTCTTTCTGCACCAAAGACAGGCTGTCTCCACAGCTGGATGGAGAAAAGAACCACATGAATATTTGGAGGAAATAGAAAAGAACAAGAGAAACCTCGCTCCAGGCAAGAAAAAACCGTATAAAGACTGAAGTTTCCCAGACAGACTTCATAAACTTGGGAGGTTCGACGTGGTAGAGGTTGGATCTACCTTCACCCAGCACCGAGAGGCGGGCTTGATGCTGTCTCTTTTCGATTGTGGCTGTCTAAGATTGTTTTCCACTTCGCAAAATAAAACCTATTTTTCTTTAATTTCAATTTGGCTTTCTCAATTAACAATTCAGCCATTGTCGGGGTTTTTACCTATAACAATTTCAACTTCAGAAAACACTCTTCTGTTATTCCCCTCTTAGCAAAGGACTTTACCTCATCACCATTAGGAAAATACATCTGTTGCAAAGGAAGTATTAAAGTGTTTTTATGTAATTTTTTTACTGCTGCTTCATATCAGAATTAAACATCCCTTCTCTATTAGTTTAGCTTTAAAACTCAGAGAGAGAAGGTATTATATTAAATTTGCCTATAAAGCTGTATAGTTACCCCCAATTTTACAAGTGTGTATTCTCCTAGAAAAGGAATGCTAGCCAATATTTGCAGGGCAAGGTTTTTATAAAAATAAAATTAATTAAAACAAATACCCGACTTAGAGTTGAACATTTCCACGAACATAATGTGAATATACATGGCCACATACTTGTCATTAAATACAGAGCACAAAAGTCCCCTTTGGAGAGAAATGTTAAATAATCTCTGCACTTGGCCATATTTCTATCATTACTGCAGAAGGCGACTAGGAACACTTAGTTTTTATGAAACCTTGGCAGACTATTCCCACTCCCATTACTATTGCTAAACGCAACAGAGAAGCTCCGACACCATTGGAAACACTAAAAGAAATCCATTTTAGAAATCCATCTGTGAACCAGACCCGCCCCCTCGGAGGGAGGAGCCGTCCCGCCTGAGCACCGCCCGCCTCAGGCCGGCCCCGCCGCGGCTGCTAAGGGGCCCCGCTATCCGGGCTGTGCGGGGATCCCTTGTTACCAGGGTCCCTGGGAGGAACCTGGTTAATAACAGCTGCTGCTCAGGGGAACCCCTCGTTACCCCGGGTGCAGAGCAGGATCCCCCGTTATCCGGGGTGCCGAGGGAAAACTCGTTAGTAACATGGCTGCTAACAGGGTCCCCTCGATAACCGGTGGTCCTGAGCGAGACCCCGTTAATCTCAAGGGCTGCACAACCTTGCTCTGAGGCGAGGGGACGGGGAGCCCAGCGCCGCCCAGCGCCGCGCCCGCTCCTCCGCGGGCGCCGCCGTCA
>VZRH01001409.1:425943-526353 GCA_013397555.1 Urocynchramus pylzowi | reverse complement strand
AGCTGGGGACCGACCGGGGGGCACCGGGCCCGGGCTACGCAGAGCGCCGCCCCCAGCGCCGCCGCTGCCGGGACAGCCGGGCAGGAGCTGCCGGCTGCCGGTGTCGCGTCACCCCGCGCTGCCCTGCGGCCTGTGGCCGAGCCTGGTCTGCTTCTAAAGCGGATTTAGGGACTTTGACGAGTCCAAGTGCGTGCTGCAGACACCGAGAGCGTCACACGGCAGCACTTCAGCCGCTTACGCGGAATTAGACTCTGCGCTGGTACTTTCTGTAGGTTTTCTGGACGTAGAGCCCCTGTGGCGGTGCTGACCCCTTTAGCTCAAGCAGTAACCTGCAGAAGATGAAACTCGCTGCCATGAAGTGTAGTTTCACCGTCCCAGCTGCAAACTCTGGACTTAGCAGATCTGGTTTTGTGTAATGTAGTGTACAGTGTCACACACTGAACGTCACTGGATGTTTTGTATCTGAATATGTTATAGGACAAGTTTTGGATAACCAGAGTCGGGCTCCCTGGAGGTTGTCATCTATAACAGATTTCTTCTGGTCGATAGCAGATTTTGTGGTTCTGTTGTAAGTAGAAGTTAATTCTTTTGGTGAGCTTAATTTTAGATTTGACATAGGTAGAAGTTACACAATGCTATCAGTAACACAACAATAAAAATATTATATTTATTCTCTAGCATTATACATCTATATGTATAAATGCTTTACTACAACTATGTGGTTGTGTTTATTAAGCACAGTATACTTAGCAAAAAGTGCATGAAAAGTTACTATAACTTACTGGCAGTTCAAATGAGTTTTCTTACATTTCATCTATTTTGATATTGCAAAAAGAAAATATACATTTTTGTTAAAAAGCATCTACTAGCTGATCAAATAATTAAGCTGTTTGTAGAATTTCTACTGGTGACAATAGATTCTGACTACGTAAAAGTAATCACACAGTAAACACAAATTTGGATCAAAACCAGTTAACAAACAAAGTTCATGTGATGTATTCAGCAGTTCTTAGTGATTTCAGTTATAAGTTTATACTTTATGCATTTCTTGCATATTACCAAGAAAACTAGATTTTATAGTTTAAGCTTCACTATAATTTGGAATTATTTCTGGTTTTAGTTTCATATGTAGGAGACAAATTGCCAAGATTTAAGTAACAGTGATTATGAGACGATAACACTGTTCATTCCTGAACACTACTTAGTGTTTTTCAAGCCATTTCTTATATTCCAATCATAAAATTCAAAAACTATATCTAGCTATCAATTCACCTAACCCTTGTTTTAATTTTTCAGTTTCCAGAGCATTATTCAACCAGATTTGAGAAGAAGAGGCTACACATCTTCCTCCTATTCAGGATACCATGACGGAAGAGGGTATATTTTTCATATTCACACCAGTTTTTCCCCTATCTTGGTGAAGTGACATGAACCTGAGTAGATTACAGTTGTGATTTGCATTGAACTGGGTTGTGTGGGAAGGGTAAAATGGTTATCTGCACTCTTGTTGGTAACAATACACAGCTTTGGACAGCTGCAGTAGCAATACAGACAGACAAAAACTCTGCAAATATTTTTGAAGCCTGCCTAGGAGACAAGATATATCTTTGTTAAAATTCTTCTTTTCTTAGACACATTTATACTCAGCATTTGACTTGCATTAGTGCAGTCATTTCTTGTATTACATTACCTAAACCAAAACATTGTTACAGGGGTGTAATTTCTATGAACACTGCAGCCTAAGTGTTTTGTAGGACTGTGTAAAAGCATCAGTGATCTGTAACCTTCTCACTTCATACAGCAGTAATGAAATAGGAGGATTTTTGTGATAGTGTGAAAACCCCAAGTTGGGGTTTTCTTACAGCTTTCCAGGTGAAACTCAACTTCTTCAGAGGTTCAGACTTTCTCACTACTGACATTTAGAGACAGTGTTATTGTATTGCTAGTTGAAAATTTGATGAAGGTAGAATTCCTTTCTTTTCAGGCCTCCAGCAAATCCTCGTCGTAGGATGGGCCGAATAAATCACTGGGGTGGAGGCCCCAGTCCACCACCAATGGCTGGAGGTGGATGAGGAAGGTAATTCCAAACCTGCTGCATCCTGCTTTGAAGGGTTTGGGGTTTTTTTAATAGCAGTGTTACTTCAAGGTTAAGGTAGAATGGAGTTTTGTGTCCTCCTTCTGCAGAAGTTACCAAAACAGGAAAATAATCAAAATTATTCAATAATAAAATAAATAAAAATACTTGCAGTAAAGGGGAGAAAAAGCAGGGGGAAGAGATGTTAACGATTTTAGAAATGGTGGGCTTTCACTTTTAATTGCACAGAAGTTGATAGACAAAGTGCAGCAAAGATTTTTGAGCACAGCTGATAAGTTATGTATAGTTTTTCATCTTTTTTGGCTGCTAATTTAAAGATCAGATTGTTAGAAAATGATGCTTTATGTGCATTTCTAATAGTTATATGACATGTGATGGGCTTTGGTTAAAGTTGATATTTCTCAACAGAAAGAAAAATATAAAGTTGTTACAAGACAATAAAAATGGTTTTTCCCCAATTACAATGATACAGCCATACCAATCTTGAATTCCAGTAAAGTGTAAAAATCAGAATTGCTTAAAAATAGAGGTAAAAGTAAAAGAGGTTTTAAATTTCTTACAGCTGCCTGATATTTAAGTCTGTTTAATAATTAGTTTGGCTGCTGGGAGTTACAGCTGACACTGAGTGTATTTACAATATGGTTTAATTTACTTTAAGACTTAAGTAAACAATCTTTGTTTTTCATCAGTCACTCCCATTGTTACTATAATAAAAGTTACAAGGAAAAAAAACCAACCCATGCAGGTGGTTAATACCTGTAAATCTTGTAGGAAAAAGTTCATATACCAAGAAACACAGACATCAGTATTTCAGTTCACTAGAACAAGGATAAGCTTCTTCCAAGCAAGTGGGAGAAAAACCCTGGGACGTGGTGGTGTTTTTTTCTTGTTGAGTAGACACAAGGCCAGCCAAGACTGTGGAGATGGCTTTTGGGTAATCACAGCAATGTGAAACCTGCTCAGAAATAAAGTTAGCAAGTCTTTAACATGTCTCATTTAGTTAAATTAAAAGCAATATTATTTTAAATTTTCTACTTAATTTTATCTCACAAAGAAAGGCCTCTTTAAATGTACTGTTACTGCTTTATCTTTTAGGTAAACGCCTGCTGAAGAGGCAGGCACAAGCATACACATCAGCCAGATGAAAAGAAGAGTTTAGTGGTGGACCAAATGGGGATGTGTATGCCTGACTAAAAACTGTTCTGTGATAGAAGCAGATTAATGAAGTTGTACTGGGAACTCCTTCCTCAAGGATCCAGTGTAGCTGAACCACAGTTTCATTAAATACATGTTTACTGTCTAAAGTCTTTGTATAGTTTCTGAACATTTTACTGTAGTTGCAAAGTTATAAGTAAATTATATTTGACTTGTCACGAAGCTGATCTTCTCATCATTTTTAGAAACTGAAAAATTCTGAAGTACAGTAAGCCTTCTGCTATTCAGATGAGAAAGAAATACATATTTATAGTTGATAGAGAGGTCTGTCAAGAGTCAAAGCAGCACTTCCTAAGAGGTTTTGTATTCACTCTCTCAGGAGAAACATTCTGTACTTTGCTTTACAACCCTTGCTTCTCTAAGGCCCATAATGGGTTTTACAACAGAAACACCTCTTGAAACAGCTTCATTCTCCACTATAAACTTACTGAAATGTATAAAATCATTTACTGTACAAATTTGGGTTTTTTTTAACAATAAAATTCGGTGTTGTTTTTATTACATGAAGAAAAAAGAGGTCAACTCAAATACTGACAGCTGACCCAGAATAGGTATTTTCTTTCAAATAGTAACTATCTTTTATCTCATGTACCCCTTTTCAGCATGGGAGTTTCCCACTGTTCTTGGAGTTCATTTGGCATTTGTAGGTTTTGGGGGATTTCTGCTTAAAAAGGGCTGCAGCTATTTGAGAAAAAATGAGGTTACAAGCATCCGGATTAAATTATTTTCCACACAGTGCCACTGTAAATTTTTCATTTAAGCCTCCTTAATAGTTTCTTGTTAAGGAAATGCTCCTTATGACCATCCAGGCACCACTCTGGCAGTTACATCCACACCCCATAAGTTGAGATCAAAACTTGCCCTTCTTGACTCCCTGTACACACCATACTCACAGTCAGACCAGGTTTCCTTACGAGCTCAACCTCAGATTTCCCAAAGCAGAGTCTCAGTCGTCCAGATCCTTAAAATAATTTAATCTTGGTGCATTAAGTAAATAACTGCCTCGGAGGAGGGACCCCGAACAAAGGGACCCCTTAGTCTATGAAAAGACTTCTGCTGTGTCTGGGTTCCATCCCCTGGCTGTACCACAATTCCACAAAGGGCTTGGCAGTTCACGGCCTCTCATCTGGGGCTTTGCCCCCCCCAGCAGCTCCAACTGCAGCTGCACCCCCGGCTACCTTGCACTGAATGTATTCCTTAACACTCCTTAGCCGGCAATTAAACAACAATACCCCTCAATTAACAAGGGACGCCAACAGTTCCCAATCCTACCTAACACAAAGTGCCCCACTTTTAGACTTGCCTGCGTAACAGCAACTTTAAGCCTTTAAAAACCACACCTCCCCCAGCTCCAGTCAAACATCCTCTCTGTAGAGTTTATAAAGGAACTCGCTGCCCACAAACTGGAAGGCTGGTCATCGTTAACCCTTTACAGCTGTGCCACGTACACCAGCCGTACTACAGCCTTTGTATAGAGGAGTATTTTAAGCTGTTGGAGGGCCGCATCCCCCCTCCTGCAGCCCCACCAGCAGTTCCAGCCCAGCTAACAGCGTTTGGGTGGTGCTCCACCAGACCCGCGGCAGCGGCGGGGCTGCTCCCCAGGCTCCCCGTGCCGCGGCTGGGCTCCTCAGCGCCGGAGCCGGAGCCCCGCACTCCGCTCCAAGCGGAGCTATCCCACACAGCGCGCAGGAACCGCCGAGGCCCCGCCCGGTACCTGCTCGAGGGGCGGTGCTGGGCCAGGACCCGCCCGCTTCCGCCCCGCGCCGGGCTCGGCGCCGCTCGGGCCCGGCAGACGCGGCTTCCGCTGGGCCGGAGCATGACCCAGGCGGAGAAAGGCGAGGCGGAGAACGGCAAGGACAAGGAGCGCGACCGGGAGCGCGAGCAGCGAGGCGCGAAGCGGCCCATCGTCCCCGCCGCCGTACCCGAGTCCCTGCAGGAGGTGAGGCCTGGAGCCGAGCGGCAGCTGCCGGGCGCTGCTCCTTCCCCGCTGGGGCGGACTCGGCCCGGGCTCGGCCTTTTAAAGGCCTGCGGAGGGAAGGCGTGGAAGCGCCGGGAGGGCTCCAGGTGCTCCTGGGGACTTGGTCTTGACTCCGTGTGCGTTGTGCTGCTTTCAGCAAATACAGAGCAACTTCATCGTGGTGATTCACCCCGGCTCGACCACCCTGCGGCTCGGGCGGGCCACGGACACGCTGCCCGCGGGCATCCCGCACGTGATCGCGCGGCGGCACAAGCAGCCGGACCAGGCGGCCTATAGGGACAGCTGGCTCCTCAGGGACGGCCTCAATGTAAGCGCGGCCCCTCCTCGCCAAAATCCGCGTGTCCACATCCTGTTCTGAGGCGGTTTGGTTTGTTGTGTAGTGCATATGTGCCCTTATCCTTCATGGTTTTCCAGAGGAGAGTACATCTCCTGTCGAACTTGTTTTTCACCCTTTTAAGGACAGTAGATGCCACCTACTAAGGTCAGTAGGCTTGGACCAGTGTGTGTTTACGGTTTTTTTTATTTGTTTGCAATTAACTAAACCTAAAGAACTGCTAGGTTGAGGGTTTGTACATGTTGATTTCCCTGTGCTATGGTCTGGTACCACACTCAGTATTTTTTCTGATGGAATGCCACCTGTAGGATTAGAATCAGACTTCTCCGTTTTTGAATGTGTCGGTTACTAGTTAGTTTGTGACTTGGGTAACACTACAAATCATTTTAGTCCAACCTGGTCAAAAGACATATGTAGTAATCTTATTTGTAATCTGAATCTGTAAAAATCAAATTAACCTCCCTAGTATTAAACCTCCCCTTTAAATAATTGAGATCGGGTTAAACATTTTTGCTTCTACTTTGTATGTCTGTAGTTAAGTAGATAATGGCCTGAGCACACCACTAGAGATGAAGTCCAGCAGCTACTAAAAGCAGTTAAAAGATTCAAGTTGACTTGAATAGGTGTTGGGAACTCTAATATATAAAATAGTTTCTTTAAAAAATCAGCATAAGTCCTATTTGGATTTTACAAACATCTGTCCTTTCTACTGTCTTATCAACCACAGTAATGATTTCCTTGTTTGCTAATAGCTTCAGTATTACCAGTATACAGACGTGGGTTGAAAGTATTTACCTTGCATATTTGGGGTTTTTCCTTAGAAACCTGAAAGTACTGAGCAGAGACAAAATGGCCTTAAAATGGTGGACCAAGCAATATGGTCCAAAAAGATGTCGAATGGAGCAAGGCGCATACCAGTGTCACCTGATCAGGTAACTCATTCTTAAGGTCTTATTAAATTGTTCATTCACACAATCCTTGGGTGAGATGCTATGCTTCAGTGGACAAGAATAGATACCCTTTCTAGACCAAATATGGATAAGTGTTATTATGCTACCTACCTCTGAAAACATGAGAAAATGAAGATTATAAGTGTTTCCTCAAGGGCTGGGTTCAAAGGGGTATTTCATTTTTCTTCCATGCATAAGAAGTGACCAGTAAAATATTTATCAACAGGATTTGGTTTGGTTACATTTCAGGCCAGGTCATACAACAGACAGATGAGGCCAGCCATTTTGGATCACAGCTCTGGGGCCAAGTGGACAAACACATCAAATCATCCTGAATTTTTGGTGGGAGAAGAGGTGAGATTGATTTTCCTGCTGAATGAGGCTTCATGTGTTTTAATGCAGCCATTGATCAGTTGCAGTCTGCTATAAGTTAGTATGTACTGAAAGATGTGTAAAGCTAACCAAGCAAAACTGAGAAACTTTACTGAGTATTTTTTATCATTCAGCAAGACAAGAGGGTTTCCCCCATTTGCATAACAAGTATCTTGGATCCCTTGCTGCTATAAATCAGGGTTTTTGCAGGGAGTAGGTGAGAACTTCACCCATATGGCATAATTCAGAGAAAAGGCAAGAAATTGATAAAAGTTTGGAATTGCTGCTACAATGGAATTGCTACTGAGTAGCTTGATATTTGTAGGCTTCAAAGTGTTTAAATTATTTTCGTTTATAATATGAGGCAATGGAAAAATACACCTTTAGATGGCTGTGGGCAAGAACATTTAAACAAGTATTTGCTGTCTTTTTATTTTAATGGTTTATAATCAAGTCCTGTTACAGAGAAATCTGCTGTATTGCTGTTGCATCAGTCTGAGCTCTGCAGTGTCTTGTATCTGCTTCTGAAATACTTTTCTTCCCAGTTGTTACTCATTTTGTTACTATTTTTTTTGGGAAAAGCAATGCCCAGAATGTAATCTCTTCTTTTCAGGCACTGTATGTTAATCCATTAGATTCTTATGACATACATTGGCCCATTAGAAGGGGGCAGCTGAATCTCCATGCAGGACCTGGTGGCTCCCTCACTGCAGTACTGGCAGACCTGGAAGTTATATGGTCACATGCAATACAAAAATACCTGGAAATACCACTGAAAGACCTAAAGGTGAGCTGTGAACAGCACATTTATGTGGTGTGGGCTGTATCCACTTCTCTAAATGTTACTGTAAAAGAGAAGCAACTTGCTGGTATTGGTAGCTTCTTACTTGTGCTTTTCTTAGTAAATACCTTCTTTCTGCTAGTGAGCAGGGTTCCCAAAACTTCATCTGGAATTTTGTCCATGTCTTTAAGACAAAAGCTGTTGATAGAACCTCTAGCAAGGATGTTTAGAAATCCTGTGATGGACATTTCACTGTTTTAGTCTTTGTTTGGGTTTTTTTTGTTGACTGTAAAGGAGGCACCTGGGGAAGGGTTGCCTCATACTTGTATAATTACTTATCCTTACCAAGTAGGTGTTTGTTTTATGCCTGATGTATACTTTTAAGCATTTAAATGGCTATGGACTCTTGGCACTTACTTAGAAGGCATTTTTTAAAGTATTAAAAACCTTCCCCTTCCCTAATATTTTGATTTCTTTTTTTAATAAGTTGTATATCAAACTTTATCTGAGAGCTGGCTTTAATTTACTGTTCTTGTCTTCAGTACTACAGATGCATTTTACTAATTCCAGACATCTATAATAAACAACACGTGAAAGAACTGGTAAATATGATCCTAATGAAGATGGGCTTCTCAGGTAAAAACCATAATGAAGCAAGTACTTAATGATTAATTGCATAAGGATTTTTTTTTTTTTAAGGCATATTTTTGCACATCAATCGCAGGTTAGCTGGGACTAGCCACCCTCATCTTTTGCTAATCACATAACGGCTGTCTCTTTTAAAGGGGCAAAATGGTTGGCTAATATTGAAACAAGTTTTTTAGTTTGCTGTTGTGCATTCCAGCTGTGGGCTTCTCATTCAGCTGAGGTAAAAGTAGCAGCAGTCTGATTTCTTAAATATTTCTATAATGCATGATTGTCTAGGACAGACTGGAATCTCTGGTACTTACCAGGTTCAAGTATGGGCTTGTGACAAATGAACTCTGTAAAGCTGGGTTGTAGGGAAAACAGAGGGTCAGATTGGATCCTATTTCAGAACTACTTAAAGACCATATCTGAGTGCTAATAATAATGCTATTTGATTAAAACCAGAAAAAAATTAGGAAAACACTTCACGGGCACCCAGCAGCCAAGACTCCGCACTACCAAATTAAAAAAAATAATTGCAATTTGGAGACAATACCTTTAATCTTGTAGAAAAAGGATCATTTGACCCTGCTCTTAGCTTTTTTTCAGGACTTTTAAGGCCATATTCAACAAAAAAATGTCTTAAGTACCCCTCACCCTATCTTTGCTAAATATACAGGCTTTCAGTGCAGAGTTAGGCTATTTGTAGATCTTTAAAAGACTTCAAAACATCCTTTAAATATCAAACTTAACTGTAAAGTTTGGCATAAATTTAATATAATTTTTTCTCATGTTGCTAGGAATTATTGTACACCAGGAGTCTGTCTGTGCTACCTTTGGAAGTGGTTTAAGCAGTGCATGCATTGTGGATGTGGGAGATCAGAAGACAAGTGTTTGCTGTGTAGAAGATGGTGTTTCCCATCGCAATACCAGGTATCTTAGAGTATGCAGAATTATTATAATCATGGACTTATTTGCTTACCAAAGATTTGACTTCTAAAAGGAGACAAAATTTCTACAAATATAGGGGTTTTCTTGCTCTGAGGCATTTAACAGAGACAACTGTTACAATATGAACCTTAAAGAATTACCTTTAGAAGAAGAAAACAGGCAGAACTGATCAGAACTAATCCTGTGTTCTGCAAACTCTGTGCAAGTCATGATCCCAGCATGTCTAAAATGTTCATGGCATTCCTCTCCCTATTGCTGCAGTCAGCCAGTATTTCAGCAACTACATAAAAAGATCTTTTTCTTCTCTGTACTTTAGGTTGTGCCTTGCATATGGAGGATCTGATGTGTCAAGGTGTTTTTACTGGCTTATGCAACGAGCAGGATTCCCATACAGAGACTGCCAGTTAACTAATAAGTTGGATTGCCTGCTGCTTCAGCACCTAAAGGAGACATTTTGTCATCTAGATCAGGTGAGAAGGGGAAAATCGTGTGTTATCCAAGTAATTATTTTTTCTTTTACAGAAGGTAACTCTGAGGAGCCTTTTTGTTAGTCCAAGTTAATTGTAAATATTTTACTCAGGAGAATACTGGAAAAAGCTGTAGAAGCTTTAGACTTGAATGTTTGTAACTGAGTTTATGTTTCCTCTAGCTGAAAGGAATCCCAACCCTTAGAAAGATAATTTCTTTGTTCTTATTGCTGAAAGAACCTGATAATAATTGCATACTTGCTGGTTTTCTACTTCAGTTCTGTAAGATCTGCCAGCAGGTCTCTTCTTCCTGAAAAACTCTCATTGTAGAGGCTTGGACATGTAGAAAGCTGTCTGGCACATCATACTACATGGAAAAGACTTTTAAAAACTCAAGAATAAGGTAATATGGTAAATAAAATCCATAGTTAGAAGAGAGTTTTGTTACTTTCTGTTGTTTTCTGTAGTTAAATAGATTATGCAGCTTGATAAATATAAAAGATACTTTTTTGTTTGTTTGTTTCCATTGTTTCTTACCTTAGGATATTTCTGGATTACAAGATCACGAGTTCCAAATTCGGCATCCAGATTCTCCAGCTTTATTGTACCAGTTCCGATTAGGGGATGAAAAATTACAGGTGATTTTTAAATTAAATTACAAGGATAATGAACATTCAGACTCAGAGCCTCAATTTTTATCAGTCTAGTGCTACTAAGCCCATGTGATTTATGGATTATTCTTAAACTGTGCTTGTAGATAAAATTAATTCCTATGTGGATGAGTGGGCCTAATGCAGCACTGGTGGATGCACAAGACTTTCTAAGTAGCTTTAACCACAATGGTTGTTGTTTTATCAAAATATGATAATTATCCTTCAAGTGCAAAGCATTAATGTTAATTTTGCAAGTTTTTCAGCTCACCATTGAATTTTCTAATTTGGTAACAAATTACATTTGCGTACTTGTTTGATACAATGCTAAATCTGTAAAGAAACTTGTGTATTTGTTGGGATATTTTTTAATTATAAAAAACAGAAAACACTTTAGTATTTTACAAGCTACCTGGAAAGAAACCACCTCTATTTAATTTTGAATTGTGAGAAAAATAGAACACGACTTTTCTTTTTTCTAGATAGTAGTAAATGCCAAAAGAAGGACTACTGTAGTAAAACCATGCCAAATCTCTCTTCAGGCACCCATGGCTCTGTTTTATCCAGCAACTTTTGGAATTGTTGGACAAAAAATGACAATTTTGCAACACAGGTCACAAGGGGATCCTGAGGATCCTCATGATGAACATTATCTGCTGGCCACACAAAGTAAGCAGGAGCAGGTGTGTGATTACTGGGTTTATTTTTCATGAACTATCATTTAATTTGGAAATAAAATGAGGACTTATTAGCTCATCTCAGAAACCAGAGTTTATCTCAGTCAGAAGTATTAAAAAATAAATTTAAAGTAAGCATTTAACAGATGCCTAAACAATTCTTTAATTAGAACTGTGCATTTTTAAAGTCTAAGAAGGGATCCCTCTATTATGGGATTGAGCATTCTGATGGAGTTTAAAATAAGCCCTTACTTAGAACATGAGGATTAAAATTAAAATTAGATGAGGCAATGATTCAGGGCTTAACCTTGCTGTGCAAAAAGGTGAAGGGAAGTACAACAGTGCTTAGTTAAATCTTTGTACCCTTCTGTAATCTGCTGTGACCTTTTTGCATTTTTGTTTTCTCATTTTTAAGTCTGCAAAAGCTACAGCTGACAGAAAATCTATGTCAAAGCCTGGTGCATTTGAGGGAGAATTGAGAGGCCAATCCTCAGACATTTCAGAGAGGATCTATCCACAAGAAGCAGAACTGGGATCTTCCCAGGGTGATTGTATGATACCTGGCAATGATTCAGAGGAACCTTTAACTGCACACATGTCCAGGAAAACTGCTATTTCTCAGTTTGAAGGCAAAGCCTTAGGCCTGGACAAAGCGATCCTTCATAGTATCGACTGCTGTGGTAAGAGTTACATTTCTACAACTCTGTGAAATAGACCTCAGGGTGGATTATGTAACTCCTATGTTTCACCAAAGAAAGATGTGTCCCTAGGTTTTATCACCCGGAGAGTAGCTACACTGTTTCTTATGCTTGCAACTTTGTTGATGTTTCTTGAGCTATGTGTCCAAGGATAGAAGAATTTTAAAAGCAAACATCAGTTTCTATCTGGTTTGACTTGCACTAAATTGTAATACAGACCATATCAACTTTAAAAAACAGATGTATTTCTATATTCATTCATTCCAGCATCTGATGATACAAAAAAGAAGATGTACAGCTCCATCTTAGTAGTGGGAGGAGGCCTTATGTTTCATAAAGCTCAAGAGTTTCTTCAACACCGAATTCTCAACAAAATGCCACCTTCTTTCAGAAGAGTTGTTGAAAATGTTGAGGTCATCACAAGGCCTAAGGTAACTATTAACTGATAGCTAAGTGGTAAACTATGATTGGTTGAAATCTTTGAAAGGTTAAAAGAAAAAACTCTTTCAAAATCCCAGAGTAGTTGACCATCTGAGATTTAAGGGAGCTTTCTGCCTGTAACATAGCACTGGCTGGTTAGAGACCAGCAGTTAGAGGCATAGCAAGAGTGAGACTGGTACAGATCACTGAAGTGTTTATTTGCTCAAGACCCTATTCTTAAAGAAGCAGTTAATACTGGCCCATAAAGGTAACCTGTCTCCTCAGCAAGAAATTGGGAATTTTTTATTTTTTAGTACCATAAAGATAAGAGGAAAACAGGCACTGTGGTGGTTTGACAAGAAAGTGAGTTTTTGGGAAAGCAGTGGTCAAACCAGTCAGTGGCCAGATTTGAATATTGGCACCTGGTGTGGCCACTAGGGACCTGGATACGCCTCTGAAAACACACAGGGGTTAAAAGCAGAAGCATTCCCAGGAAAACTTCCTCTTTGGTTCCAGTGGGGAAGAGTGATCTCCTCCCCTGCCCAGCTGTGTTTAGGTGGGGGAGGAGGTAAGCCATGCAGCCAGGGGTGAGGTAGGCCAGGCCGGAGCCCTGCGCGGGAAGGGTGGAGGAACCCTGAGGGACCCAGGGACACTTTGGGCAGCCTCCCCAGAGAGAGACAGAGACAGTCTGTGCCAGCTCGAAATTGGATATCTGTGCTGGCACCATGGGCCGAGAAGGAGAAGGGGGAGGGCAAGAAGCAAGGTGCCCAGCCGCCCGGCCATCCAGCTGTGGGAGTCAGATGTTCTGGCAGACAGCAGCTGAGATTTTAACCCCTTGTTGTTCCTGGACAATGGAAGCTTCAAAAATACTTATTCTCCCTAATTTGAGGTGAAGAGAGATAGGTGGAAATGGGCAAGTGAGGAGAAAGTTTGAGTAAGTGAAAAATGTCAGCAGAAGATGAGAAGTGTCCTAGATGGAGGAGATGACTGGAGTGGCCTTTGGCTGGACTTTTTTTTCTTGCATAGCCACGGACTGAACCGATTTCTTACTATGATTTAGAGACTGCATCTAGGGGGAGGCAATGGCTGGAAGCCAAGAAGAGTGCAGTAGTGTTAGGTGAAGAAGTGGAGTGAACAGAGACAGATGAAGAGGGTGTGATGGAGCCCTCTGCCTTCAGAGGATGAAGGAGATCTCTGTTCTCAAGTACCCCAGGCCCCAGGGGAGAAAATATGGGGGGGACTGCTGTCCCAAAAGTGAGATGCTGTCACTCTTTTGGAACTGGGCAGAGCATTCTTAAAAAGGAACCCGAGGAGCAGTTTGGATCCATGGTCGGTGGTGAGAGCACTGAACATGGAAGGAAGATTGTCACCGTGGCAGATTTTCTCCAGGTGGCTGCCACGTGTGACATGGAAGCACAGGAGAGTTCGACTGTCTTTCCTGGGGAGGCCTGTGGTGCAAGAGGGAAACTCCTCTCTCCTGATGAACTGGGAGTTGGTTGTGCGTGAGGGGTGGTAATGGACTGAGAATTGAGTGTTTGAGGGGTGGTAGCTGGATTGGGAATGTAAAGTCTTGTCTCATGGTATGATAGAGGAAAGGCCGGGGCGGGGGCAGGGAGGAGGAGTGTTTGAAGGGTTTCCATTGTGGATTTTGTGTATGTGTTTGTTTTTTAGTTTCTTTTTTTCCCCTCTTCCTTCTTTGTGTTTGTTGTAGATTAATAAAGTTTCTTCCCTTTATCCCTGAGATGAAGCTTGCTTTGCTCTGGTTTGGGTCACATCTCACAGTAGCCATTCAGGAAAGTATATTTTCATGGGGGCACTGGCATTGGGCCAGGGTCAACCCATGATAGGCACTGAGATTAATTTTCATTTGGCATTAATCAGGCAAAACTTGTAAATGTATTTCTATCTATTTCAGAGCCTCCATTACTGAAGGCAAGATTTTAATGATGTGCTTAGAAAGCATCTTAAAACAAAAAGTGACTTCTCAAAACATCTTGAATATTAATTAAATTTTTTTATCTCACTACTTTGTCCTGGATAATACTGAAAAACTTTTCTCTTCCCCTACCCCCCCAGATTCTAACTGGTGAATAGTGTTGGATAAATAGGATACAGCTTTGGAGAACTATGCAAAATGAGAGCAATGACTGTGCAATCTGTATTTTGAATTCAGGATATGGATCCACGTTTAATTGCCTGGAAAGGAGGGGCAGTTTTGGCCTGTCTGGACACAACCCAGGAGCTGTGGATATACCAGAGGGAGTGGCAGCGCTTTGGTGTCAGGATGTTACGGGAGCGAGCTGCCTTTGTGTGGTAATGGAGGTGCTTACAGAGTAAACTGTAGGAACTTCACTGAAGATTCCTTTCTCCAAATGCCCTTTTTTCCCAGTGTACATGAATTGATCTTCTGCTGATACATTTTTTTTTTGTATTTTATTAATATTAACTTCAACTGAGATTTTTCTGGAAGTTTTGTAAAAAACAAAAAAACTTACTGAATTCATTTGACTTAGCTACCCTTTGTTTTTAAATTGTATGCATTGAATTCTGCATACAGAGGACCACTGTCATCTCCAGAGTAACTCTATTTATATTATACAGGTAATGTATATTAAAATTGCACAATGTAGGAACTTAAGGTATGAAATATTATGTGAGAGATGTTAAGCCAAGATTCATTCCAGAAACATGTACACAGAAGCAACAGCTGAAGAACTCAGCTGTGGGTTTAATGTAATATTCTGATTGCTACTCTAATGTTACTAGGAGATGAAGTTGTTATATAACTGATCATTAGGGTAAAAATAAAATGAAGAATTAAAACTACAGTCACTGTTTGTATTTTACTTATGTAGTAAATTATTTTATTCAGTGGAAAGACAAAGAATTTGGAAGTGGAGTATTTTTTTCTTGCCCTGTACTTATCATCAAAACCTGTTAGTTTTTCATTATCTATGGTAGAGTCCACTTTTCTCCTTATTTTACAAAAATCAATATAATACACCCAAAAGACCTAGCTGCAATTTTATACAGCCAGCACATCTTCCAGTTCATTCCACCTGAGGGCAGCGAGGCTGCTCTCCTCAACCACCCTGCAACACCAACCAGCTGCCTTCAAAACCACAGGACTGGTTGAACTGAAATGAAGCTGGAGCTTCCTGAACAAACTTCAGAGCATTCCTATTGCAATAATACCTAAAAGGCTGTCTGTTTCATGTGACCTTATCTAAAAGGATGCTTGCAGCAAAACTACAGAATAAAAAAGCTCAAGAAGGTGAGAACTCTTACCTTTGTCTGAGATAGTGCAAGCTGCCACAGCAATGAGACACAGTCACAAGTAGAGCAGCAAGGAGAAATCACTCACATCCTCCAACTGAACTAATTGTGAGGAGCTCTAAAAGAGAAAGGAATCATTTTGAAACAAGTCTCTAAAAGCTATCGTCAGTTATCATAATAATACTTACCAATACATGGTCTGTATGCGTTTATGTGTATTTTAATAGAATTTAGAGAAAATGCACACATTTACTGAAATGATCATTTCCAATATCTATACAGTAAAAGTATGCTGAAACGCAGTGTAAAATGATTCACCATCGATATTGGAGTTGTTGATTACTTAATTTACTTAATTTTCTTCCCTACTTTGAAAGAAACAAGGCATATCAGTCAGAGTCTGCTCCCTGCCAATTCCTCCCATGTTAATGGAATGTACCTGCCCCTGAAACCTGAGGTCTCATCAGTCATCATCTCATCTCCTCCTTTTTGTTTAGAGTTTTACCCTGAGCAAAAGCTACAAAATAACAAATTCCTGAAGTGCAGCATTAATCTAAAAAGCATAAAACTTAAGAAGAACGTGAAAGGCAAAATTTGCCAATGCCAGTATATATAAAATCACCTAAAACAAAATCTTCTGCATCTTTACAGGATTTTAACATTCAAACATCTGTATAACCAAAACATTTATTTTTCCCAGATATTGGCAAACATCCAGGAGAAAATCTGCTAAATATACCTGATAAATATTACAACAATGAGTAGTTTCAGCTTAGTTTGCAGTGAATACTGACTTAAGAATGATAAAAATACAAGTATCCATGCATTAAAAACCAGTAAATTCACCTGCACAGAATTCTCAAAATTTCTGTTTAAAGGCCATGTGTATGATTCAGTTGGTTACAAGGTGTTAGAAATTAGAAGCTTGACTCAGCCAATATATCAAGCAGTAATTCAATTTATTAATTAATATGGTAAAACATGAGCAAAACCAGCGCTGGGTACAGTGGTGGGGGTTTCCCCTCCAACTGCACACTGATTGTTGGGCTTGCTGGTATTTATTGATCATATTCATGCATATTCATGAGCTTTCTCAGCAGTTTCTATTTCCAATTTTTACATCACAGTTCTATACTTCAGGATCATAAATCTATGATGAAGATTGCTTGGTTCCTTTCCAATTTCTATAGTCTATTGTGATCTGTTCCAGTCTTCAGTGTCCCAGGATGTGTATCCCAGATGGTGAGGTCCAGCTTCCAGATATGGAGCTTAGGACCATTAATCTACGATAGCTATGTCCAGCTTTCCTTCTCAATGTCATCAATCAGCGACATTGATAACCATCTTCCTTTCTCAGAATGTTTTCCCTGTTTCGTTAGGAGCTTAGGATAGATTCACTTCACTCTTTTGTTCAAATCCTTTATACATTCTAAAACTACAGTTTAAAAATCCTTAATACAAAGCAACCTTCTAAAGCTATAATTCAAAGGTTTTTATTACAAAACAGCTTAAGAGTTAAAAAAAGTTAATTGCAAGCAAAAGATTGATTCAAGGGCCTTCTTCCATGTTTTACCTTCCTTGGTTGTTTATTAGAAGTCATTGTTATAACTGTCCCATGGCTGTGTTCCACACATTTCACAATTACAATTACATAGGTTATTTTTATTTACCTGACACGAAACATAACTTTGTATTTCACAGAGGGGATGAGATATCATCACCAATTTCTAGTCCACAAACCCATGAAATACTGGACACCTGCAGGAGCCCTTACATTGAAGTGGAAACTTCTCTATTTTTTCACATTCCAAACAATGAACTTAGAATTTTGTGCTCTACATCTACCCCTACTTACCTGCTGAAATGGCTCTTTTACTTCATGAAACTTCTATACTGTTATACATATTTAGTGCATGTTTTCTATAGACTTTTTATTTACTTAATGAATAACAGCATTGAAAGTGTACAAAATTATTTCAACACTGCAAACACACATCAGTTTGGCTTGAAGCATTCTTAATCACTGCAATGATTAAAGACCTCTTATATCAAGTACACATTTACTCATAGTTCCACAGGGAACAATTACTCTTTTCCATTAATGAATAATTATTCACAAGTTTGGAATGTGCTGCTTGAGTGTGAATAGCCAATCACCCAGAGACTGTCCATTATCTGATTAAGAACAAAGACATTAACAAGTAATTAAGCTAGAAAATTATTAATGGTTCAATACATTCTGAGAAGAGTGGTAAGAAAGGATGTGGAAAAAACCCAGCATCTACAATCAGCATCCAAGATATTGCAGCAGACACCATTGTCCTCAGATGATGTCAGGAAAAAGATGTTACACAGAAAAATCATGGTTTGTCTTCATTTTATCAGCTTTGTTCTGCTATGAGCATTCTGAAATGGTAAACAAGACTTCCGGGTTTACCCTCCAGGAATGGCACTGCCTCTTCACACAATACCAGTCCCTGGCCATTTCTCAGGGAATTTTGAGATACTACCAGCACGTTTTAATGCAATTTAGTCTACAATGGACATACACTACACTAGCATATACTGAAGATATTCAGAGGACAAAGCCAGTAGACTGAGTTATATTGTAGAGTTATTAGTTATTCTGCCTACCTAGTGTGAAACTGTTCAGAATTATGATTGAACTCACACTTTTCAGCGATACAACCAAATCTGAAAGTCGTCACTGCTGAGGTAACGAATCAGTCAACACAGGCAGGCCCGGCGGGACAGTGTGTTTGCTGCTCCCACTTCAAATCAAGGCTTTCTCCTGGAAACACGCATTGCACAGGTAAGGATCGCAATTAAAGCCTTCAACTGCAAGTTCCAGCTCAGCTTTCACGGGGTACCTTCGAGCACTGCGCCCAGCGCTCATCCATACAGAGATACCTCCCACCAGCTCCGGGACGGAGCGAGGCACGGGCACGGAGCGGGGACACCTGGGGTTTCATCCCCAGCCGCGTTGCAGCTCCCAGTGCTCCCACTGGAAAGCGTTTTCACAGCCGAGGGTGGGGGGAAATGTTTTTTTCGCCCCGCTACGAGAAGGGTAAAAAAGTTGCAGCGCTCCAGGAAGGAGCGGGGTGGGGTCGCCTCAGCGCGGGGCTGGGTCTGCCCCGCGCTCCGGAGTCCCGCTTTGGAACTGGCAGCCCTGTTCCGGGGAAGCCTGGCGGAGATAGCAGCCCCGTTCTGGGGGACCTGGCAACCCTGTCCCGGTGGCACTGGCGGAGCTGGCAGCCCTGTCCTGGCGGGGCAGCGCAGCCGCCCGGGGACTCCGGCGGGATGGGCGAGGCTGAGGACTTCGCCCGCTGCCCCTCTGGGCGCTTTCTGCTCTGACGAAGCCGCTCTTGCACAGCCTGCACAGCGGCCAAAGGGTGCATTCCGGGGGGAAGTCCCAGCCACGCTCCTGCCCTGCCCCCCCCGCGGACTCTCCCCCTTCAGCCCTCACTCGCCCTCCCGCCGGGGCCCCCGCGCTCCCAGGGACAACTCCGCGCTCCGCTCGGGGCGGGGCAGCGGCTGCCGAGGGTCGGCGGCAGCCCCCACACACGAGCGGCGTCCCCGGCCTGGGCTGTGACAGACGCGGCCTGTGGGTGCCCCGTCCTGCGGAGGGGACCGGGACAGACCCATCTCCCTCCAGCTTGGGCGGCCGGGTGGGAGAGGCCGCGGTCCTGGTCCGGTCAGGTTCGGTTCGGGAGACTCCAGAGCGGGGTCGCGGGGAGCCCCCGGATAGCCCCGGACCCGCCGGAGCTCATAGACACGCTTGTGCACTGAGAAGGAAGCGGCGAGGTAAGTCGGCTTGAATACTTTCAGCCCTGGAAATGAAACTCACCACGATGTTTTTCAAAGCGAATGAACTTTCTCCCTAGCAGGAATGAAGGGAAAGTTAGTCCAAAACATTCTGTAGCAGATATATTTAAACCTGTTACACTGCCTGCAGCAGGGAAAAGCAAACAAACAAAAAGCAAGATCTGCTTTAGCCTGAGGAGCTCTTCCTCCTGCCCTTGACACAGTCAGGCCTGACAGCATTTGGTGGTAATATGAAGGGTTAACGTTCTGACAAAGCCCCATTGCTCCGCTACATTATGTGTACATCTCTGGGAGAGGGTCATGATTTCCATCTGCCAAAGAGAATATTATTGTTTCTCCTCTGTCAACAGAACAGGGAGTAAGTGTTTCAGGCACTCTCCTTTTTGTTTCAGGATCAGTTCAGAAGAAATGGGGTAGAATAGTGCTCATGCAGTGGGACCACTGAAAGAAGAGAGTGGATGTGAATCAATATGGCAAAAAGAATTGTGCATTGAAACTAGTATTTTACTCCATTGAAACTAGTTTTAATCCATTCAATCAAAACATGTATGCTAGGTTTATATTAAATCAGGCTGACTTAATTTTTGACCTCTGCACTTCAGAACTCAAAAGCACCAAGGTTTGTGAATCAGCTACACACTGACTGTCAAAGTCACTTGACTGTTATGGCCAGGGCACTGCTGACTGACTTCACTCCCAGCTCTCTTTGCAAGACAAAAATTCTCTCAGGTGTTATTCTGTCAGTCCTGTTCCATTTGAAGTAAAATAACAACAAAATGCAAAGAAAACTGGTGCAACATCTAGAAGAGTTGGCCATAAAACTATAGTTCCCTACTGAGACAGAGTATCTTTCCCAGATTATCAGGGCCCACACCCATATTCTATCAACCCCCTCACCAATTTGGTGCTTGCTCCTGGATCAATAAAGTCCTGTGGCCCACCAGTTCTGCAGCTTAAACACAGGTACTACAAAACCGTAACCCTCTTCCTCACAACCAAAACAAGTAAAAACCTCTCTACCTTTACATTCTCTGCTGCATCACAAGAAGCTAATAAACCTCTTTCTTTGAAAGAATCCTTTAATAGGCTTCACCTCCAAAAAAAAAAAAAAAAAAAAAAAACAAAAAAAAAACCCCCCAAAAAAAGANATAGTCCAAAAAAAAAAAAAAAAAAAAAAAAACCAAAAAAATACCCCACACAAAATGACGTCCCCATCTTCAGCTGGGAACAATTTCAAATTATCTATGTGAGAAGAATAAGCAGTGTGAACTTCAGGCTCAGGCATATCCTTGGCATCTATTTTTTTTCTTTACAGAAGAAATTGTTATCATGGCTAGTTGTTCATTCAGAAGTTTTGGGGTTTGTAGCCCCAAACAAGTTTATTACAAGTTTTCCTAAAAAAAGTCAGAGAGTTATGCTTCTTCCAATCTGTTTCCCAAGAGTAAAGGAACATACTTTTGCAAATGAGTGTGTATAAAATTGTAATTGTACATTGAAAATTTTTAACATTTAGCAGCAATTTATACCTAATTTTGTTACAGAAGATTCAACGTATTTCAGGAGAATGCTTGCTTATCTCTCTCAGCTGGGCAGTGCTGGAAGCGATAAGTGTAATAGACTCTGGATAAGTTGCTGTCTCTAGAATACAAGACAACAGCTTAGACAGAAGTCATGGGCCAGGGAGAAATATTTACAGTCCAAGGACAGCTCATTTCACTAATTGTTTAGACCAAAAGGAATGGTTTCAGGGGGAGGGAGCAGGAGAAACCCTTCAGGCTGGCCAGCAGGATCAGTACCTGTGATACAGAGAAAATCTGGCACTGAGTCCCTGTGCCCAAACCGGTGCAACACAGAGCTAAACCTATGGTACTTCCAAGGCTCACAGGTTTCTCTGAAAGTAAAAAACTTGCCGTTCTTACTCAGCCTAAGGATCTGGTGGCATTAGATTGTAACCGTACCTGGAGTACACTTGTAGGACCTGGGCTTAATAGCAAGGTAGAAAGGCACAGATGATCAGATCTTGCCTTTCCCTGTATTAGGAGACACACCTGCAAATCCAGCAGTTTTCACCTTGGATAGCTGTAAATGAGTTTGTTACATGTTTGTTTTATGGAGACACTCTCTGCCAGAATGTGCAGTGAGCATACTCATAATTTCCATTGTGAATTGTCTTGTGTGATATCACTGTCACAGACTCACAGATAAGTTTTTGAAATTGTTGTTGTTCTTAAATTCCTGCCTATTAGAGGTGGATAAAGAGAGACTACAAGGAATGCAAAAGTTTCTGCCTCTTCTGGGTTTGGCAAATACTTGAAAATATTAATCTGTCTCAGGAACCAGAAGCAAATCAAAATCAGACTACATGTAATATAGGATAGTACATTTGACTGCTGCATAGACTGCATTAAAAGAATAATTAGACAGTAAATGTTTACCTGTTTGTTGCCATCATTGTTACCTTTTTGGATAGTGCAAATGGGTAAAGTATGCCATTGTCACCTGAAAATTACTGACATATTAGAGGTAGTAATGCTTACATCTTAATTAGTGTTTTTGGGTTTTTTCCTAGGGCAAACCACTGGATTTTTGTCAGAAATTCTGCAAGAGTGACTATCAGTAAAGATGTCATATTTAATGAAAGGATTTAAATGTCACAGTCCTATGATGTGCAAAGTAGCAGGAAGCCTGTTTAAAGAACACACATTAAAGAACACATTCGGCATCAATGAACAATTCAAAATTTCACGTGCATCATCGCAGCTGAGCTCTGAAAAGGCAAACACTTATAATTACATCATTGTGGGAGCTGGATCAGCAGGCTGTGTGCTGGCCAACAGGCTGACAGAAGACCCACACAGCACTGTGCTGCTTTTGGAAGCAGGCCCTAAAGACACCCTGCTAGGCAGTATAAGGCTGATGTGGAAGATCCACATGCCTGCTGCCTTAACGTACAACCTCTGTGATGAGAAATACAACTGGTACTACCACACCACTCCGCAGAGGCACATGGATAGCCGGGTCATGTACTGGCCCCGGGGCAGAGTGTGGGGCGGCTCCTCCTCTCTCAATGCCATGGTCTACATCCGCGGGCACGCCGAGGATTACAACCGCTGGAGCAGAGAGGGGGCTCTAGGCTGGGACTATGAGCACTGCCTGCCCTATTTTAAGAAGGCACAGACACACGAACTGGGGCCGGATCAGTACAGAGGTGGGAATGGCCCCCTGTATGTGTCAAGAGGGAAAACAAACCATCCTCTCCATCAGGCTTTCTTGGAGGCAGCCCAGCAAGCCGGGTATCCCTTCACAGATGACATGAATGGCTACCAGCAGGAAGGCTTTGGTTGGATGGACATGACTATACACCAAGGTAAACCATAAAGGGGTCCTTGAGTAATTTCTGTTTCTGACCCAGAAATAATGTTGAAATATGGACTTATAATCTGTACTGAATGCCATTTGAGTGTTTAGGTTACTGTCCAGCTATGGCACTCTGTATTTACACCCTATTCATTTCTCAGCAGCTTGCTATCAGTGTACTGTGTACTTCATTGCAAGTTGCATTGGTAGGAAAGTACTGATTCACAGTAAAATTATGTCATTGTGAAATTTATTATGCTGAAATAATATCTTTAATTATTATATCAAATTACATTTGCTTTGAACTCTATAAACTCTATGAAGACTTTCTCTCTGTAGGCATCATGGTGGTTATTGGCCAAAATCTGAAGCATACTGAGCATGACTGTTTTGATGTTTAATGTAAATATACATTGTAGGTCAAAGATGGAGCACAGCTAGTGCTTATCTTCGCCCAGCCATATCACGCCCAAATTTCTCAGTTGCAGAGAAGACACTTGTAACAAAACTCTTGTTCCAAGGAACAAAATGCATTGGTATTGAGTATGTGAAAAATGGGCAGAGGAAAAAGGTAAGAGATTTTAAATTTTCAGTATGAGAGGTACAAATAAAGCTGAATTATATATTTTTTTTAAAAGTCTACTAAAAATGGCACTTTACTGTGCAAAATGTTCTCTTTTTCTAGAGGTTATGTTGTTTCTTACAATATATGATTCCTTGTCAGTTATTTTACAGTAGATGACATTCCAGTCATATTGATTTAGAGATTAACTTCATCATCACATTTCCATCTCCCAGTGCTGAGAGGACAGGCCATAACTTGATGTTCCACAGAGTGTTGTGTAAGACTAGAGCCTATGTTGCAACCATGCCCTGTCCCAGCACATTGACCAGAGTGCTGCAATGGGGATGTTTCTGAAAAACAATTTTGGCAGAGGAAAATCTGTAAAAGCCAGATACTGAAATCTGAATGGCTCAAAGGATAGATGACAAATCTTGCCTTATGGTTGGCTGTGGAAGGATTATTTCTCAGTTTCAGTCCAACTTCTGCTGAAAATGTGATTGTGTGGAAGGAAGCTTGAATTGTCATTACAAAACTCTGGATAATGGATTCATTTTATACCTCTTTCAATCCATTGACCTCTGTAAGACCCAAACCATCCTCACTTCCCTTAACAGCTGATTATGGATTAGTCTGTAATCAGGATATTGCCTAAAAGAAGTTTGTATGCTAATAACTTAAGATATTTAGTCACAAAAGACTATAAAACGAAGTTTAAAAATAATATCCTAGAGAGAGCTGAGTACAGATCTTGGTGGTTGGAGTTCAGTAAGCCTTATAAAACTCAGCAGACAAGTTCTGTGACTGAGCACCTGCCAGAAGTTGAAATGCAGTATAAATAATCTGTTCTTTGATTTTCTAAGGCACAGATCAAATCTGCTGCTAAGTGCATTACAAATTATAATAATTTTACCAAAATGAAACAAAAGTTGCAGAACCTTTAACTGATTTTATAAGCTATTAAATTTCTGTGAAAACAGTACCTTTAATTGCCAAGTACCTCTTGTGCCATTATCAAGATCAATTTTGTTGAAGAAAGTCTTGAAAACCCAATTACACATGAACAAAGACTTTCTGAATATTGGACCATTTAATTGCAAAATTCTTCAATTACTATGAATTTTCATACATACTAATATATGCATGAACTCTACATAGTGAATATACATTTATATCATGTATTGTACAAAATACACCGTCAAAGTATTTCCCTTCTTTCTCTCCCCCTCCCCCAGCATCAAAACTGCAGGATTGATATCTGCTTTTACTTTCTGGAAAATTTTATACCTGTCAGGATGGAAGAACTAATAATTTTATTGCATTATGACCATCAAGATGAAGCAATTGATTACATTAAAGTGTTTTTGTTTTTACAGTCTATTTTAGATATAGTTTATTTTACATCAGTCATCAGCAAAATGAAAAGATCATCAAACCTGATTCAAAAGTTATTCAAAATGTGTTCACCAGCCAATGACTTGTTATTTCTAACACTGAAGTCCTAGAGATCTCCCAGGACTCCAGTAAAAGTAGGAAAGGTAGACTGAACATTTCTGGAGTTTTTAAGTTCAGAATCAAGCAGAAAAATATATTTATACTTAATGTTTCATATATAGGATGAAAATGTTTTAATGTATTATAGACTAACTCAAACAAAAGTGTAGCAAAGTCACTTTTTCCTCTTAGCATGTTAGCTGTGACATTATGGAAAACTTTGTGTGGGCTAGGAATAACTACAGTGCTGACTTTGCAGGCGGTTTAGACTGAGCAAGCATCACTTGAATGCTGCTTTGAACAAACTGGTACCAGTTCTGTGTGTACCATAGAAAATGTAAATAAGTTAAATAAGTTTGTATAACATGCAAAATACAGCTCTAAGTATTGATTCAACAGGCTCAGATATGGTGTTTGTTAGTCTTAACATACTAATGATTGCCCAGAGCAGAGCAGTAACAAATAAAAGATAACCACACTGGCCATCTGTTGGCCATATTGGATAAATAGTGTAAAAATTATTTTATTATTATTATTACACTTGGATGTTACTGTAGCAACATTTTGCCATCTTTCTGGATAGCTGAGGTGTCATTCAAAAAGGACTGGGTTCCAAGTTAATATGCATTCCATGCTAATCTGTCAAAACTCTAAGTCAAAGGCAGAGGAATAACTTAGTGGCCTGTATCATCACCAGGGCTCAGACCAAACCATTTTATGACAAGAATGTCAGCAAAACAAAATTCAATCTGTGCCTGCTACTATTTTATCAGTAGTGCTTTAGTGAATTGGGGCAGGATGGGGGGGGGAGGTGGCTTTTGAGGACTACCACGAGCTAAGAAATCAAAATTTAGCCTTGGTTGAATTAAAATAAAAATAAGCTTCTGAGAATTTTTGAGCTACCATGTCTGTGAATTCCAAATCTTCCTTAGGAGTTCCAGCTTTAATTTATAAAATGTTGCTGAAAATGGCAGAGAAGCTTAGCTGCCTGATCAGAGTGCCACAGGTACTATTCCCCTGGCAAGTAGGACAGGAGCTGGGCTGCATGTTTCTGTGCCATACAGTTTGAATGGATTGTAAAGATGGGAATAAATACAAGAATGATCGAAGTAAAAGCTTGATTACTTCTCTCTGTGGAAAATTCTGACAAGACAGGAATACATTTAAATGAGGAAAATGTGAGGGATGGGTGTCTAATCTGGATCAGAACAGCATATCAAAACAGCAGCCCCTGATGTTGCTTGCATTCAGCTCAGGCTTTATAATCTTAGGGCTTTTGTGCTCATTTCCTTTTAGGTTTTTGCCAATAAGGAAGTTATTTTAAGTGGAGGTGCCATAAATTCTCCCCAGCTGCTTATGTTGTCTGGAATTGGAAATGCAGATGATCTAAAAAAACTGGGGATCCCTGTTGTTTGCCATCTTCCTGGTAATTTTTCTTCTTTCTTCTTTCATCTTCCAATGGATGAAACTGAATGACCATTAAATTAAATTAATCATGAAACAGAGTTTTCTTTATGTCATGCTGTGTAGACTGAAACACATGTTGAAAATGTTTGTTGCAAATCAGTGGAAAGATGTACTGATTTTATACAAATCAGTGGAAACATGCATTGATTTTACAACTAAGCAACAAACTCCTACTCTTTCTTCACCCCATTTGACAGTGAAAAATGCCTTTCTGAAGGCATATTTTAATAATTAAGTAGCACACTTGTCATTAAGAGTTTTGAATTAGTTTTGATCCACTACACATTGTGTAACCTCCCACTGTCATAAATATTCAAATACAGAAGAAATAACATGAACTTTTCCTTAAAGCTAAAGAAGTTAGCACAGTATTTAGAAGGAGTGGCAATTTAAAACAACTGATATATCTGCCATTTAACTTTCTATTTTCATTCTAGTTATGCTATGTTTATGTAAAACCTTATTCTGACGTGAGCAAAAGGCTGATGTGACTCATGGCCTTGGTCTGTGTCACCACTGCTCTTGTAAGAGCTTGGTTTAGTTCCCACTTAAGATATTCTCTGCTTGAAACATGGTGGGTAATCTTTCTGTATGAAATAACATTTTTTTTTCCTCTCACTTTCTTCTCCTTCCCCCTTTTCTACCCCCTGCAGGAGTAGGCCAGAACTTACAAGATCATTTAGAAGTGTATGTCCAGCAAAAGTGCACCAAACCTATTACTCTATATAGTGCACAAAAGCCACTTAACATGGTGAGGATTGGTCTCGAATGGCTTTGGAAATTTACAGGTATGAAGCAAAGTATGCAATCATTCTACCACTGACTGATTTAGAATTATGACAGCTTTTTATCCACTAGCTTTATAGGCTGGGAACCTCAAAACATAATCTTTTTCACACTCTGAGAAATAACTGGAATTTGCAAATGGATTTGAACAATTTCTTTTCTTCTGTACCAGAATATTTTAAAGTTTTTATATCTTAGGTAATGAAGGAGGTTATTATACACCACTTTTAACATTCCTATATCTCATGCAAAGAAAATTCTACATTTAAAAATCACTGCTACTAAGAAAAGCTATTGCAAAAAAGATGGGGAAAATATTATATTTTAAATCAATGTGATGTCAATAAAAACATATTGTTGAACTGACTTCTCTATAACTGTCTCAGAATTTGTTGCTCTGATCAGAATCCTTTTGCCCTGCAAGTAAATGTGAATTTACTTTCTTTAGAATGACTCATGAATTTTACAGTACTCAGTCATAAATTGTACATTAAAAAGGATCTGTAAATATAGTCCTTGATGTCAGTCAAATAGCTTGGCCAAAGTTGAGCTCTACATCACTTGCTGAATTATGTTATTATTTGGCAACATATTCTGTTTATATGTGGCTTTTTACCATGCAAGTAAATATTGAGGGCCAACTCACAGTTTTAAACAGAAATGGAAATAACATAAGGCATATTGCAGGGCTTTCATCTTTCCCTTCAGGGCAGAGGCACTGTGGATGGCTCTGCCTATTCCATGTGACTGATGGGATAACTGGAGTGCACATCATGGAGTGAGCAGCACAGGAATATCAGGATGTGCAGCCAGTTCCCTCCACACCTGTTAGGATCCAAATCTGCTTCTGGAGTCAGAGCTTTGGCCTGCCAGTTAAACTGAGAAAACTGTAACATCCCATGCTCAGATCAGTGGGATTTCCAAAGTTATGCATATTTACATTTATTCAGGAATTAAAGAGCAGATGAAAGTGGTGCACAGTGCCTAACTAACTAACACAAGCTGTTCATAATGGATTTGCATTCCTTGCAATTGATGCTGTACAAATCAATTATTCATGGTAGTGCATCCACAGGTTAAAAACAAGTGGACTTGTTGCTCTTTGGAGGTATTTTAATGGCATCTTCTCCCTCCTTTACACTCACTAGGTGAGGGAGCCACTGCCCACCTGGAATCTGGTGGTTTCATCCGGAGTGAACCAGGGGTTCCTCACCCCGACATTCAGTTCCACTTTCTTCCTTCCCAGGTGATTGACCATGGTCGGGTTGCTTCCACAATGGAAGCTTACCAGGTGAGTAGAAGAGAATGTTTCAGTAAGACTTTGTAGCCATTAGCAAGGAGGTTTATGCTTCATTATAAATGTTGATAATTTGGCTATATACTGAAAAATATTTTGTTCCCTAGCGCTGTGGGTTAGGACACAATTTTGCAGTGGAACAAAACTTTCCCACTACAGTTTAGACAAAGGTTTAAGTGAAAATGTATAGAAACACTCATTTATTCACTGGCACAAATCCAAGCCCCCTTTTAGACTATCATCTTGATTCAAAACTCTGAGTGCTAATTTTGGGGAACTGTCACTGAATATACATGTTTTTCCTTGCTAATATCTTTCTTTCAGGGACATAATAATTTGGTCCGGTTGCTGATTGTATTAGAGTGCTCTGATACTACTAAATTGGAATGGTTGTATTTTAAATGAAAAGAACAGCTGTGAATTGACAGGCATATTTGCTCCATGCAATGGAATTACATAGTTACAAAAGAAATTACATAAGATGGAAATATGTTTAATGGTATTTTCCACTATCTCTGGTTAATGTTTATATTTGCTGAATTTGTAAAGTCTGTCTAAATTGAAAAAAAAAAAAAGCCATGCTGAATTTGGAAGTGGAACTGGTGGGATTGTGTCGGGTGTTGCAGGTCCACGTGGGACCCATGAGGAGCACAAGTGTGGGCTGGCTGAAGCTGAAGAGTTCAGACCCAAACGACCATCCCATCATTGAGCCCAACTACCTGTCAACCGGTAATTGCAGCCTCTCCTTGCTTATTTCCCACCTGTTTCAGTAGCTGATTTTTGTACCTACTCAACACCAGTTCAGAAGTGCTGGTTGGTACCTTGTTACTTATTTCTCATTTGTAAAAGTCAACTAGTATGAAAAGAGGTGATTGTGTAAACTAGAAAGAATTCCCTGTAGGGGATGAAGTCAGAATTCTCAGTATCTGCTGTGTCTTGCTGTTCATTTCATCACCACCTCTGCTTGTGAAAGAATAAATTTGCTTTTGCTTCTTTGCGCTGAGACTATTTTCCTCTTCCTAGACAATGGGCACAGCAAGATAAAGTGCAATTCGTCAGAGTTCACATCTTCCCTTTTGGGCTTATGCAATATAAGCGACAGTTTTGTTCACAGTGGATGTATATATCTGTGACTTTAAAAAATATTCTGCTTTATCATGGCTTTCAGCAAGAAGCGAGAGACTTTCCTTTCAGCTGTTCTTCCACAATGCTTCTCTTTTCTGTTTCACATTCTGTATATACTGGTAAATTAAATGTGTACTTACAATTTTCTTATTTTCTCTCTATACAGAAAGAGATATTTGGGAATTCCGCCAGTGTGTCAAGTTGACCAGAGAGATCTTTGCTCAGAAAGCTTTTGAAAAATTTCGTGGGCCTGAAATTCAACCAGGAAATCATGTTCAGTCTGACAAAGAAATAGATGCTTTCATAAGGCAGAAGGCTGATAGTGCTTATCACCCTTCCTGCACCTGTAAAATGGGTCAGCCTTCAGACAGCACCACTGTAGTGGATCCCCAAACAAAAGTAATTGGTGTTGAAAACTTGAGAGTAGTTGATGCTTCAATAATGCCCAGCGTTGTCACTGGAAACCTGAATGCCCCAACTATCATGATAGCAGAGAAAGCTGCAGATATAATTAAGGGCCTCCCATCACTTCAGGAGAAAAATGTTCCTGTATATAAGCCCAAGACCTTGGAAACACAGAGATAAACAAATATTCTCATCCTTTCATATCATTTGCTATTTAGGCTTTCATCTGCATGTTGGTGTCTCATACTGAATATTCCAACGTGATAAATATCATGCAAAACAACATATCCTATTAAAATAGCTATTAATTTGAATTTTTTTTTTTTTTTTTGGTATTAGACTAACTACTGTTTTCTTAATCAGCTGGTTTAAGTTCCTTTTTTAGAATCATAGAATATGCTGAGTTTCAAGGGACTAATCAGGATCATTAAGTCCAACTCTTGGCCCTGTGCAGAACACTTCAAGAATCACAAATTTAGTTAAATATGACCTTTTGTGCTAAATTCAAATTTTCTGTTGAGGAGAAGCTGTTTCTAAATGACAAGATGGTTGTACACATCAGCCAGAAATACCATGTGACTGTACGAGGAATGGAAGAGATTAATGTGGGCTATTTTGAAAATGTTATGTTATTTGAAAAATTTTAACTGCTATGAGAATGTTACCCAGGATAACAGCTAGTCAGTAATCACCACATCCTGCAAAGAATGGTCAAGCAAATGTAAGCACTTATACAATTTCAAATTCAAGAGCTGAATTAGTTCGTATCAGAATTCATAGGAAAGGGAGGAACCTGCATGTGCTCTGTTTGTCAAATGTGACAAACGCTTCCTTTATGAAAGGAATGCATGGTTTACAAATCCCACTCAAAGTTAGATTTCACTAAGCTCAGCAGTCTCTAACTTTAGAGCATTCAGGGAGAAGACATACAGTGTATTTATCGGAACGTATTTTTCTAAAAATGCAGAACTGAAATTTATAAAAATCTACTGGAAAATGGTTATTCCTCTTTGTTTTGTTTTGCCCTTTTTTTTTTTTTCCACAAAGACCTTAGTAGGATTCTGCTCACAATTTAAGCTGATGTAGTTTTACCACTCTGGCAGTAAGAGAACTGCACTTTTTATAACATCCTTTAAGTGATTGGTCTTTGCTCAGATGATTGTTTGCAAAAGATACTTACCAGTAAATATTCTGAATACTGCCTTGCTATCACTCAAATTTTATTTAGAAAAATTACAACCAACCTATATTTAAAATTAAATATTTCTCAAAATAACTGTACAAGGTCAGATATTGATGATATGGGAAGCGGTATTTTTAAACTAGAAGGCAAATATCTTATTCAGTGAATCAATGCTATATTCTAGTTAGGACTTAAATCTTTGCTTTTTTAATTTTCAGATGTGTAAGTTAAGATACTTGGGCTTTCATGGTTGTTTTTGGTGTCAAATTAACTTTCAGGTACTGATTTAAAAAAATAACTAAAGAAACTGAACTCACTGAAAGAAAATTATTTCATTGATTATTTTGTATTTATTAAATATTCCAAAGTAACTTCTGACTAAGCAGATGTCAAATCATAAAGTAATATCTTCTGTAGCCTAAGATTGCTCAGGACTTGTGGCAAAGAGAATAAACATTTTTTTCAGAAAAAAATGGAATTTTACACCATTTTTACAGACTGTAGAAAACCTTGCTGACTCAGATGTTGGCTGGAGGCACAACTGCAGATGTTTAAGGCAGATACTTGTACCTGGTGCTGCTCTCTACAACGCACTGACTGGAAGCTCTGTTGAAGGAAAGCACTTAATTCCTTAGAGCATCTGCATAAACACAAACAAAACTACTGAAGATGGAAGATGACAGCAGTGAACTCTAAGCTCCTAAGGGAGACAGGTAAACCCTTTCTATGTATGTCATGCAGTCTTTTGAAATGAGGGGAAGAGCAAGAATATTTCATGTCATAGGTGATTGATTAGCTAAGTTAAGGAGACAATCCCTCTGGTGCAACTGTTTGAGAAAAGCATGGATTGTGTATTGTGTACCTCCTAATGGCAAGTAATTCTTTCTCAGCACTTAGGCTTGTGAGATTTTTCTTTAAGGGTATTCAGTAAGTTCTAGTGTCATTTGGAATACAAAAAGGATATTTTTAGTTATATACACTGGTGAGACTTACCACAGTCCTATACAGTTGAGAAGGGAGGCAGTTTGGTAAGATAAGACACTGAAGTTCCTGCATTTGCAGATTTACAATGTGAGTTTCCACCCCAGGCATGCAAGATGGGAATTGTCATTATGCAACTGCAGAGGATTAACTAGCCACTGGTTTACATAACTTACCACTAAATATGCACAGACCTCTCTGCTGTTATGCCACGCTCTAAAATGAGGAGTAAATAGCAAGGTTAGGTATTCATGTATCTTATGCTCAGGAGACATTGCTGCACTGAGAAATCAGATAATAAGGCATTTCTTCTGAAACATCATATTTTCTTGCAGTTCTAACCATCCACAGACATCTTGCAGACTCCTCCCCTTCTAAACACTTGAACATCTTCATTGCTGTGAGCTGCAGTTGCTTTACTAATTCCAGCCTCACCGCACTAGAACATTGAGGGTACCTCATAAGATTCCTGTGATGCAGTGCTGAAGGGGTTTTTTTGCCCTGGGGAAATCTTCAAGTGCATCAATTCACCATTAATTTGTCCTGTGTTGTACCTGTTGCTGATATTGCATTCTTGTTAAAAATTATTCTGACTTCCAGCAGAGCCAAGTCTGCTAAAGGGTCATTAAAATAGGTCTAGGTTATTCTAACATATCCCGTGGAGCACTGGCAGTCTCACAGCTACAATTAACCATATTTTACACCTTACTGGACTGCAGAACACATGTTGAAATTCCACAGTTTTACCTATTTAACAAAATAATACAGTGTGATTATTCCCAATTCTACCCAGATATAAATTCTATAAATATGCAGATAATATATTATGTGTTCGAAACCAGTTAACTGTAAAAGCTGTTTAATTCAAGAATTACTAGACCTGCCAGCATGGCTTGGACCAGCAATGGTACTGCAAGAGAGAACACCAGCATCTCCATGGAAATGGCTTGCTGCAGATGCTCCAGGCAGTTGAAGGTCTCTGGCTGGGGACAATGAAATTAAGAAAGAGAAGTGACCAAAAACATTTCTTTTGTACAACATTTCAAGTTGCTTCAGTATAAGAAGTGCTTTTAAAAGCAGCAGAATGTAGCAGTTTTTGTAAAATTGCATTGTATTCAATTTATGTAAGATTTTTTACACCACAATCTTAAAATCCTTTCCAAGCGCCTGCTATCAATTAGTCTGCAACCAAATTAGGCAGTTACAGGAACATTGGAAATGTGGACTTGGAATATGCATTTTCTATAAAATAAATATAAAAATGGATTTTGAGGAATAATAAAAGCATAAATATATTGAATTATATAAAATACTGATATATATCATTAAATAATAAAAGCAATTAAATACTTTTTATATTATAGTTAAAGTGAAGAGGGACAGCACAAGCATATCTTATTACATTATTACAATTTTTAGTCTAAATTCTTCTGTCCACCAAGCTGCAAAAAAAAGACACTGTTCAAATATGAATATATGTTATAGATTCATTTTTTCAGTTAATTTATTTCACTGTAGAATACTTAGCAGTGTTTAATTCTTTACTAGTATTTTCTCTCATTAAATACATATATAAACAAATTTGGAGTCTCATAAATGATGGTTTAATTGTTGAGAGAACTTCTAGGTTTTTTGTACTAATTACCATGATTGGTAGTATTCTAAGGGTGTCCATGTAATTATGCATATATTGATTACTTGTTTCCACATATTTCTGTAGTAAAACCAAATATTTTTGAATTTCATACAAATGTTCTCCCCTAAGCCAATAACTACATAGAATATGGTCTGCAACTACATTTCCTTCATTTTTTATTTTTGCAAACAGTTTTCTCATAAAATTTCTTATCTACCTTAAAGAGTCTCTTATCACACTTAAAGGCTGAGAACAAAGAGCAGGAAAATGCAGTGAGGTCAGCATATTGTTTTCTGTCTCTTTGGAGAAATCACTAATTAAAAATCCTGTCACTCTGCTCAATCTGCTGAACCTGACATGCTATCAAATGTCCATGCTGTACAAAATACAATTCTGAGATTGTTTTCCTCCTTTTTTAAAAAAAGTTTAATGTCAGTTGCCTTGAAGGTGGTTATCAGAAATGGGTTTACCACAGGAGGTAGAACTTTGAAATCTACTCATTGTTACTTCACAAGGGTAGCTCCATTTTGGCCTCCCACATTTTGTTTCTGTGAGCTGGGATAGTTTAACAAAGTGAGTATTGCTGGGTAACCTACCCAAGAGATTCCCAAGACAGCACGAAAAATTTATTTAGATGTTTCAGGGTATTTTAGTAAAACTTTCCTAATCGTTTCCATAGGTCTGTCTCCAGGGAAGTAGTAATCCCTTTTGCACATGAATATTCTGATTGTTTTATTTTTTTGTGGTTAATATCAACCATTCATAAAAGACTTGCATGATGTGATACTGCAGACTGATACCCTATTCCACACATACCCTCCCGTTCTTATAACATTGCAAATTAAATCTAACCTTTGAAACTTCTTGATGAAAAAATATTAGTAAAAGGACTCCCAGGTATAATAAAATTATTACACAGTTTTATTTTGAAGAACATTTTGCATTTTTTTTAATACAAAATGATGTAGGTCAAGAAATAATTTACAAACCTTTAAGTTCTTATCCTGGCATTTGAAATAAGAACAATTTCAGAGGAAGTCTGCAAGCTATTCATAGGAAACTGTCATTATGTACAAAATGTTTATTGACATGTTTTAAACATCACATTTGTAAAAATGTGAACTGGATTGCTATCTAGCATAGGAACTACAGGTAAAACCTGATAAGATAACTTGTTAGAACAAGTCATTGTTATCCAGTGCTAACAAAATAGACAGTAGCTTTCAGGGTGTTTTAATTATCCTCCAAGGTCATTTCAGCCTCAAAGACATTTCAGGGTTTTACTGCATTGTGAACAATATCAAAGCCCTCTCTTGATTGCATAAAAATAAATCTTTGAAATAGTACACATAGAACAGCAGAAAGGTAGAGGCAATAAAATAATATATTTTTTATATCAATGTTTTTGGTTCTGTGTAGAATCATACTATCACATTTCTTCTCTTTCCAAGCAGAGAAAGTAGTACTGAAGTAAAGCATTTTCCTTCACCTGTGAAGTATTTTCTGCCTCAGATATTTTCTGTGTCAATTTAGGGTATGTAGATATTACACTTTGTCAAAACAAATTGTCTCATGACCAGGAACACCCTGGCATGAACTTGCCAAGGTTTTTGGGTTTTTTGCATGGGGTTATTACAAAAATAAAATTAGAGCTTACNAAAAAAAAAAAGGGAAACTACTTTAAATTTTTAACATTTCCAAGTATAAGACTGAGTAGTCAAGGGTGTATCCCTTTTGCAGAGAGATTCTTTTGACTCAATTATTTTTAAGAAAATCTGATCTGTTGCCAAGTTCACACTTGACACTTTATCCCAAAAAGAGATTTACACTGAGAGGTGGCTCTATTTAAATATTTATGCTATAGATCTATAGATTCCAAGTAAAAATACTTCTATCTAGAATTCTGTGGAGAGTTACAATAATTAGGGTCCATAAATATTGCTGCAGTTCAATTACGGTACAATAATTACAAAATATAGAACATCTCTTTACAAATACAAATCATTGTATATTACAATTAATTTACAACATTTTCTACTATATAATTTTTAGCAAACTATCTTATCTAATTTTACTATAACCTGGTTGCAAGTGCATTAGTAAGAATGCAATTATTCCAGTATATTTTGCCCTTAACATGACAGTCATAAAACAGACCATCTGAATGATATTTTCCTATGTAAACTGATGTTACATATGACGGATTATTCTTTATATAACTTCTTTTTCCAACGATCTCTAACAGGTAGAGCATGACAAATTGTATATTAGAAGAGCATTAAGAAAAGAAATCAGGAGGCAAGTTTGAAAACAATGTTAAAATAGATATGCAATGGGTAGCTGATATGCTTTGAGCACTGAGGTAATGACATTATTGGTTGTCATCACTCAACTAATGTTGCTGTTTCCCACACAATCCTGTGCCAGACCTATAGAGACATTGTCACTGACAAAATCCTGATCTACTAGGAAGGACAGCACAAGGTTAAAAGACAGGCAAGATATTACACCTCAGAATCCTGCTCTAGCCCTCAAAAAACTGATTGTCACAATCTGCTTGGTTTCAAAAGAACCTAATTCCTGCAGAGGAACTGAAGATTTCGTGGGAGGAGACTTGACCTACTGTAGCTCTGTTCACATTTCGGCAACCTGGAGATAATAAATGTATTAGTTATGGCTTCCTTGAGGTGCGACATCACTTGTACAAAACTTGGATTGGTTATTCACTCCAGCTAGTGCCTACCATCTTGAAACTATGAGGCACTTTTTCTGTTATTAGAACATTTTCCTTGCTAAATACTATAAGCTTGTAATGCATATCATTTCATCAGCTAAGTCTTCTTCATATCGTCCTGTTTCCGGCTCCTCGTCACTGTAGCCAGGACCAAAATCTTGCAGTTCGTAATCTTGTCTGCTTAAAATTGGAAACATATCCCCATTGGTCCCATTGCTGATATTTCCATTGAGAAGGTTACTTGCTGCACTTTCCATCTCGTCAATAGTCATGTCACATGCATCAGCAATCTCGTGTTTTGTAGCCGAAACAAATTTAGGGTCCTTTGCATACCTTCCTAGGCCTTCAGATATAAGTACCTGGCAGAGGGAGGGGAGAGAGTGAGAATTTCAGTGGAATTACAGAACAACAGACAGATCATAGCATTGCTCATTGTTGAAAGCACTAGAAACCTCATGCTGAATCACTGGAACAACCCACAGCCAAACTGTACAGATAAGTAACAATTAAATCAACAATGAAAAGTCTCCAAAGAACACCATGGTGCAATAATGTAAGCGGTGCTGCTGTACGTCTGGCACTTCTCCTTACAGATCTGGCAGTAGTCTTTGCTGAACATGAATCATCAGGCTGATACACTAAAGACAATGGTTAATACATCTCAGATGGTGCAGTTAGAACAATTATCTGAAATACAGAATTTTATATGTTCTCAGTACTTTAGAGTACATGGAAAAAAAGATGTTGAATTCCCATTTGCAAAAACATAACAAAATGTGTTGTACAGATCATAGCAATGGAAAGGTAGTGATGGATGGAAGCTACAACTTTATCTATGATTCAGAAATGCTGCACACACTTTATCTTCAAATCTTTTTTAATATAAAAGGGAAATCTTAGCACTCTTTAGTACACCTACAAATCAATCCTTGCAGTTGTTACTTTCCTCTCTGCATTTAATACGCTGATTCATGGAGGTTTTGATCTTTTATTCAGATTATTGCAAAAATGGGATTTATTTCTATAGAAACAACAGAGAGAACAGGCATATACATAATCTCTTCCTTATTGCCATTGTGGAAAGATACTTCAAAACTGATGCTCATCTAAAAAACTTAAATTTCAAAATTCTGAAGTATCTTTAGTTCTCTGATTAATCTCCCACTAATGTGAAAATCTGGATTCAGTAGAAATCCTTTACTACACAACAGTTATGAATAAGTTTCCCTCTTTACCTAAAACCAGTTTGTGGCTATAAAACTAAAAATCCATTTTCAGAGAGCTGATGTGAACTTGATGCCTTGTGAAGGCTGACTTAGAACAGAGACTAGACGGAGCTAAAGAATAAAGCAGGTATTTACTAGGCTCAATGGATGCACCTTGGGCAGCACAAGAGCCCAGGGCTACACCCAAGATGAACCAAAAACAGTCACAAAATGGATGACTGGTCACAAGGTCTCATACTTTTCTAAGTTTTGGTCCATTAGCATATTTGAGTTAATTGTCTAATTATAGCTTTAGCTTATGAAGTTTCTTGTTTTTCCCCCTTCAGTTCATGTTGTTTATGCTCTTGGGTCTGAGATTTTGATCGGTTGTCCTTGGTCCCCAGCTAGAGAAGGAATTGTTTTGTCTACTTGCTCTGTGAAGAGTGCTTACTATCTCCTAATATGAAGCTCAGAAGTACACACTAAAGCAGTACAGAATCTAAAATATATAAAAGCTAAAACCTGAGGCATCAAACTTAATTCTGTGCTTTGAAGAGTTAACCCTGAAACCACCCAGATGGGCACTCTTGGCTCCCTCAGAGGTTGTGCAGCACTCACCGCCTCCACCAGGCTGTCTGCACTCCTCTGCTTGTCACTGTGTTTGTGCCGCAGGTCATTGGGGACGGTCAGGCTGGCTGGTGTGAATGTTCTGTAGGAAATGTCGGGGTCATCCGTGTACCAGGAGCTCCTGTGCAGGGAAGGCAGGCTGCCATTCATGTGCTCTGTGGAGTCAGCCCTATCCACCTGGATCAGAGGGGTGTAATAGGGTGAACGCTCCCTGTTGGAAGGGGTTGCAGGCGGGGTGGCCCAGGAACGTGTTGAACGACTTGGTGAATGTTTATGAGCTTTGCTGGAGTCCAGACCTGCCACAGCCATCACCTGGCAAAGGGAAGAATTTTAGAAGTTAGTGATTTCAAATGCTCAGTCATACTCATTTCTCACTTCAGCAGTTAGCTCAAACCAATTTCTCAGGCAGCAGCTATGCAAAGTTAACATTTTCTGATGTGTAATAGAGGAAAAGGACAGAAATTGGTAAATTGAATCAACAAAATGGTATTTTTTCCATTTTACTCATATCTTAAAATCTTTTAAATAATACAATATATTAAAGAAAACAAAATATAGAAACATTCCTTCTGTCCAAGACAGGATAGGAAGCTGTCAGCATTTTTCAAGCTGGGGCACTGAGCCTCAGAAGGTGTCTGCCTTGTACTTGCAAATTGTCACACTTGGAGTTGAGATAGGCAAAGATTAATAGACAGCTGCTGTATTATGCAGTCTTGGTCAAAATTTAGAGCATGGTGACTCTTTGTGAACACTGAGAGTCCAAGGGGCAGACTACTCATTCTGTGTTTTGTACAAGGTCAGTGTTTGAGAAGCCTTGGGTCTAGAATGAATACACCAGCATTGCTTCAAATAACAGTGAAAGTCAGGAGTGCAATGTAGAGGATGGAAAGATGTAATTCATTGTTAATTAAGGAAGAGTTTGAGTTTACCTGCTGTTGCATTAAGTGAAGTGGCAAAGCCGTGCGATGGTGAAAATTAGGAGAGAGTGGGATGTCATCTTGGCTACTTTGTCGACGGAGGCATTCAAAGTTAAAGGAAGATCGTCTATGTGCTACAGGAAAACCATAATTTATTAGAAAAACTAAGTATTTTTCCTCAAAGTCTATTATTTCCAGAATTCCAGGGTGAGTGAGCAATGATACAAATGAAAACAGATCCACCAGTAAGAAAAAAGTTGTGCTAATAGAAGCAAGCAGCAGGTTAAAAGATAAAGGACAGATTAATCACATAAGCAAAAGCAGTCCAAGGCAGAAATCATAGAAGCAACCTAATATGACAGAACTGGAAGCAGCTGTTTCAGAAAACAAGCTTGTCTGACGCAGCTGACTGGCTCAGACACTCAACTGCAGAGTTTTGCCATAACCTGCTGTGACTTTCTTCTTTCCTCCTCATGGCTTCAAGCTCTCAATTCTAATAAACCAGATTTCCCAAAGGAAATATGAAATCTCCAGTTCCTTGAAAGCAATATGCAATATGTAAAACCATATCCAAGTCAACTCAGGTTGTCAGTTCCTGATGTTTATTATGTTGCTTAGGTCAATGATCATTCACGGTCTCTGCTGTTATGTGCACTTTCATGGTAGAAAAGAAAAAGCAGAAACCTGAACAGAATCAAGATATTTGGCTGATGTGGAGATGTTTCACCTGATCTTGTTGAAAGCCTGCAGAATGATGGGAAGCACATAGGTATCATTCCCCTGTGCCAGCTTCAGTGCTGAACTGCATCTGGAATCCAGATCCATCTTCACAGCTGCAAGCACTGGATTGGGACACTGGAGAGAAGCTGGCCGTACCAAGTTAAGTGCCATGGAGTTATGGCACCCCACAGTTATCATCAGACACTTCATGCTGGATACTAACAAAGAGCCACTGAACAAAAACAGGCACCTCCACAAGGTGATTCTGTCCAACTAAAGCAAACTTTGTCTCTCTCCCTTGTCTCTATGGCAAATCCAAATACAGGAATGTAAGCCTTAGCTCCTGATTCTAATATGCTAAATGTCCCAATACCATAATAAGCAACCCAAAAAGTCCCTTCATCCAAAACAAGGCACTTCTTTGCACTTCTCTACAGAGGAGAGTCTGAAAGAAAATCTCAATCATTTCTCAGTACACTTCTGAAAGCTGCTCAAACACTGTGGTGGTGACTTCGGTATAGAAACATCCAGAAAGCTTAACACAGAGCTCAATTTAGTGATTGCAGTACACAGCCAACACACTGGATCTTTTGTTCACTTGGACTGAATCAGATGCTACCAGGAACTGTTTAGTACAATGTTGCATGTCCTTTTTTTTTCCTTTTTTCTTTATTAATGTGAGACAATCGAGGCTTCCCTCTCCAGGCCAAACAGACCACACACTAGTTACAAACAACAGATTTGAGACTCTTTTAAAATCTGCTCAGACACTGAGCTGCTAAATCTTTCAACTATTTTCCTGATTATAAAATAAATGGTTATGAAAGGAGGTCTGACACTGATTGCTCTTATGACATTACATTGGTGAAAGTCAAGGACTTCCTAAATTACCCTTACGCAACTTCGATCAGAACTATGTCCTCTTAACATAGGATATCAAATAGTCTTATCTAGTACCTTAATCTAGTTTCCTGTAGATGAGAGAAAAAGTATAACTTCCTCTAAATAAGTGACTGCCAAACACTGTCATTAAAACTTTATCTCCAAGACTGCAGTTAGAGGAAACCTTCAACCCTCCACTCGAAACACTTTCATGGGCAGACCCAGGACAATTTTTATATTAAATTTTTTTCTCCTGCAATCTGTGGAATGGATATACAAGGCATCTATCTAGTTCTTTGGCTTAAAATTCCTCTGCTATCAGAAAAGCTTGTAGAAAGATGTACAGTGGTCTCCTTTCACAGTCTCTCCTTCATCTGATGTGTTTCCTTTCTGCTACTGAAAGACAGACAGCAGTTTCCTGTACTCTTCATTATTGTTCAGCTCAGTTATTTACTCTCTGTGGTGCAAGATTCATTCTGCCCTGTGCTGCCTAAGGGCAGAAAGCCAAAAAGCAGAGATCATTGCCAGTCTTAGAAGGAGTTGAGTGCCTTAAGTGTGGATCCAGTACTGGCAGTATTGCTGGAGAATGCTACCTTTATTATATAAAAATACATTTTGCTGCTGCCTTTTACCACAGCTTTCTGTAGCTTTAAACAGTCTGAGACTGTACCTCAGATAGAAAATTATCTCAATACACTTGAGAATCTCTGAGACAAGAAAAAGCCTTAAAAAGAGGTTGCTTTTGCACTCAGAGGTCAAAGACCAAACCCAAGAATTTTGAGTCTGTGCCTAGTTTCACCAGAGGATTAGCACTGCTAATCTCTGCAGTATGGCCTGGAACATACAAAGATAGATTTGCAAGATAAGAAGCATGACATCTTGGAGAAATGCATATAAAGCAATATTGTTCTTGAGATAAGGAAAAACCAAGGAATAGATATAAGGAAGAGAAGAAATGAAAATTAAAGAATCAGGAACAAATCTGTTGACAATGCTAATTCTATCTATAGATTGAAACATCTTCTCCCTCAGCAGAAACACAGAATTTTAAGCATTGTTGCTGAGACAGAAGAATAAAGTACCAATGTCAATCTGAAATAAGATGCTTAAAATCCAAGTTTTATAAAAAATCCTTTTTAAACGGGAGTCTGTCTGAATGCATTTGAATTATTTCAGATTTGCAAACAAATTGTCCTTAATGTACTTACGTGGTGGTGTTGGAGGTAGCAGCCGTCTCCTAGGAGATCTTTTTGTATCATAACAGATCTGTGAATCATCTTCCTCAAAAAAACCATGTGGGTGATGGTAACCTTTTGGTCTCTCAAAATCTGAGTCATGGCAGTGATATCTACAGTGGTAATCATATCTATGCCTGCATTAAAAAACAGTAAAGAAAATATTTTCAGTGAGTTTTTGTAAACAGTTACAAAATTAGTTTCCTTCTAAAAGATTTTCAAGTCTACTCTTTCTCCAGCAAGATAATTAACAATGCATTCTGTAATTAAACAACTCAGATTTAAAATCCAGTTTTTGTAGGATTTTGAGAGAGGGCATATACTTCTCTACTAGATCAATTCTCAGGTTAAATTTTTAATCATATTGTATTTTCAATGAATTTATTCTTACCAGTACAGGCAAAAAAGTAAGATCTGAGTCACACACTGCTTAAAAAAATAAAATAAATACTCTCTTCTACTCCTGCCATGCTCTCTTGAGAACCATGGGTGAGGTGCAGGAGCACAGGAGCTCAGAATGGATATAAGCCTCTTACATTCTGGATATTCTCATTTTTAAAATCAGATCCTGAAAGGGTGTTACTTGATGCTAACTATCACACAAAAAAAAAAAAAAAGTGACCTGAGAATTCTGTAAAATTTAGCTTTCTTGCAGATCTCAGCTTTAAAACAAACCAACAGTATGCAGATTAGGGTGCCAATCTTGCCAGAATTCAGCTGGTGAATGTAGCCCATATAGCAGGAGAAGGAGGAGGAGAATTAAGCATGTCTGGCACTTGAGCATATCCACTTATGGATCTAAGATAAAATGGCAATAAATTCCTCTACTTCTGGGTTGGACTTGAAAATTTTTAAAAAATGGACGGAAGTAGAGATTATTTTTGAGATGTTACTGAATGTAGTCTGTAGAAGGGAGACATTCCATCTTTGGAATACTCTCCTTTCCTACTCATCATTTCCCATTTCAGCAGTTGTGGAGTATTAATTTTGTTAGAAATTTGCCGTGTGAGTGTGCTTAGTGAAGCCTTTACAGCTATGTACCTAAAATACTGAAATATTTTTGCATGCTTTTTTATTTAACAAATATCCTCACCTGTTTCCTGACAACATACTGTCATCTTCATAATATTCTTCTCCACTGTAATACTCCTGCTCTCCCAAATAATGATCATCATTGCAATAGTCTTGCACTTCGTGTTCTTCCCGGCAAATGGTAGGTCGGCGCCCATCACCAGTGTCAGATCTGGAAGCAGCCACCAAATAGGAATTTTTATTCCATTTATATCAATTATATATTGTTTATAATGTTCTTATAATTCTTTTAATGTTCTTCAAAGAGGAGAAGAAAAAGACAAGCATTAACGACTCTCTAGTTCAGGATACGGTGTCACAGCAGTGCAGTTCAGAACATGAATGATGTATCTGTTTCTTAAAGATGGCCTTCCTTTATTTCCTTTTTGTACAACAGAAAAACAATAAGATGATGCTCAGTGAAATCAAATACATTCAAGACCTTTTTATATTATATACATTGTCATTTGGAAAAACACAGCCTCTCTCCAATGCCTGAAGTTTGCAAAATGGCTCAAATATTAAGAAGTTCTCACTGAGGTATTCAAAAAAATCTGAAATGGGTATGCAAATCTAGACATTAAAACCACCACTGAGCATCCATTTACCAATGCACTTCAATTAAAACAATTGATCTCATATTTTAAATAGTGCCTTAGAAAATATTCAGATAGAAGATCAGGAAAGATTTTGGGTTCTCTATAAAAGGAACTGTGCTCATTAACATTTATCAAAGCTAACACCAGTGGTTTTTCCAGTCTTGGTAAGTAAATTTTTAACAAGGGCTACAATCAGGTGTGATCTTCAGCCTGTTGAAAACTGCAGAAACCTGTCTGGACTTTCAAAAGGGCTTGAATAGTTTTGAACTTTACCATAAGTTTGTCCTTTTAGAACAGGCAATAAAAAATTGACTTAAAAATTGTCACTTAAGTTACCGAGCATATGCATTGTTATGCAGTTAATTTAGAACAACCTTGAAAGGAGAGGAAAAATTAAAAGAAGAAAAACTCCCTGTCCTCTTCAATTATGTCAGAACAATATCAACTCACCTAATATATGTTTCATAGTAGCGTGTTCTATCCAGGTAGGCCACAAGAATGAAAAAAATATTTTAAGAACAAGTCATTTAGAGAAATTCTTTGGTGATTACAATGTCTGTGCTGTAACTAATGATTTCACTTTAAAGGAAACTGCTACTTTCAAACCTCAGTATAGCTTTATGCATTTCCCACTCATCAGAACTAGATTTTAAATACAGCTCATACATCGGTAGGCAACAGAAATGAAGATTCAAATTTATTTCACTTAGCTTAAGTTTCCCATAGTGTATTCATAAATTTATTTAAATACAAAGGCATATTTAACTTTACCTCCTACTGCTTGGCCTTCTATGCTTCTCATGGTCAGTCCTGGAATGTGAACGGTAACCATTCTCAGATCTGTGCTCACGATTTCCAAAACTTGTGTGTTTTCCATGGACTTTGGACACATTGGCATTATTGAGATTGGCATTTGTTGAGTTTGGAATGTGCTTTCCTACTGAGTTGTGATTGTGATGATTGTGGTACACAGAGTTTCCTGTCTGATGATACATGTTTTTCTCAGTATCACTTGCAGAGGGAATTGAAGGCCGCTGGACATGTAAGGGACGGTGTGTGGTGTTGATTTGCTGAAATGAATCTCTTCTGTCACTGCTAATGTGGTTTATGTGGTTGCCAAAGAGGGCACCATTCCTCTGTTTTAGGGGAAGAGAAAGAAAAAATTACATCAGATACCTTAACAGAACATACTCTTGACAGTGACAATTTACTTTTCTCTCCTACATGCATAGAAAAGTAGCAATTCAAGTAACCTGTGATTTCTCTTTCTAATTTTATGATGCTTCAGATGGGATCTCCTGAAGTGACAGAGATGTGATTGTGGTGATGACAAATACTGTATTTCAGAGTCAAATCAACAGTATGCTGTGATCATTATTCTTTTCCACACAAGTAAAAGTGACATATCCAGCTTTCTCCACAATTTATTATGCAGGAGAAACCCAGATTCCCATAAATGAACATGCACCAGCTTCCTCAGAAAGAGATGTGTTTGCTTAATTTTTGGGAAGGCCTTGGTGGAGTTCTGTCCTGCTATTCCGGGGCATGGGTTTGCAGCAGGCGTCACTCAGACAGGATGGAGTGCCATGCAACAGCTTGCAAGCAAATCCCAGGTAGGGAACATTCAGCTCCAGTGCTCCCATTCTTTCTTCTCGCAGAGGTACAAGAAAGAGTTTCTGTTTATCAGCCCTGAGAACGTGATGGATGGTGAAAGAGAGGATGAGGTGCTAAGTTATGACTATGACATGCAGCTGTCTTGGACACCTGACCCAGGTTAGGGAGCCTCCCTGTCTAGCCAGGTGTGGGTCCTGGATGACAGCAGTCTGAGTTGCAGCTCAATCTAGAGAAGACAGGAGGTAATGATGGTTGGCAGAGAAATGCATCTACTGATGGCAGCTGCGGCACTGTCTCCAGTACCACATCCTCCTTTTGGCAAAGGACAGTAGCAAGCTATGGGGCTTCTGCTATAATTCCTGCAGAAGCATGATTTTACATCTTTTTCTTCTGAAATGCTTGGGAAAAAATAAGTTTTCTTGCTGGATGACAAATGGTTTGCAGACTGCTTCTGATTATAACACCAAATTTACATGTTTACCATGTAGGATTAAATAGCATAAAGAGGAAACCTAAATTTTTTTTTCTGATTGATTTTTATTGATATCCCTCATGGGATTAGAAATGGCATTCTATTTAGTTGACCTCTACGTAACCCCATGCATTCATTTTAAAATATGCAGCTCCATGTCAGTTGTGGTTTGCTTGCACAGACTTTCGTTCTCTTCTTCCTATCTACCACTGCAGAAGATAAAACAAGTTTCAACCTTGTCACTATCAAAATTTGAGATGACAAGGTTCAAACCTTTTGATAGGATTTGCTAAGAAAAAATAAGCATTAATGAGAAAGAATTAGGGGCAGGAGAAGCACCCTGCAGGAACTGCTTCCTAAATTTATGAAGAAATGCAAGTGTCCTGACACTACCATTTTTATAGATTTATACATAAAATATAGTTGTTTATAAAATATTTATATTTTCTGATTTGAGGGGTTTAAAAGCATGACTATTATTATGTTATTTCATACTAAAGGACAAGATCATTCTTTACTCTCATATTATACAAAAAACAATTCATATTGTTGGATTCTGACATTACTTTATAAACATCTTCCTCCTCCTCTGGATTGTTTTCCTCTGGTTCATCATCTTGCAAGTCACAGGATATAGCTCGGCGTATTTCTGGGCCAATATCATGAAGTGTCCTTAGTCCTGCCTAAATCAATGACAACACCATAATACATTAGGAATGCAAATTCTTTTTCGCTCTTTAATTACTGGTGTTAAAATTATTTTAAAGGACAGTTAAAAGTTTTTTTTGTATCCTGACATCCTGAGAGGATGTATTCTGAGGATGTATTCTGCTGTAAGTTCCCTTACTTTTATTAAGAAAAAGTTTATATATTCCAGTACCACCCTGGTAGTACTGAGGTGATCATGTCTTTATTATCACAGTGTAGATACTGACTAAAACACCACTGATGTTTATGGACCCCTATAGAAGAACAATTAGTCTTATTAAAAAGCGTAAGTAATCAGCAAGAACTATAATAAAATGCATTTCAATGAGATGTATATTTAATGTTCAAAACATGTTTGCAGCCTGTGTCAACAAAGGAAACACAAGGAGATCTTTGCTATAGCAACAGCAATTTTAGCAGAGCTCAGATGGAAAAGAAAGCAGTGAAATAATTCCAGCTCATCTGCACTGCACTGGGATTTGGAGATATTTGGTTTAAAGCTTTAGTTTAGGATAGAAAACCATTGAGTTACGGCAGCAGAGACTCAGTGTACCAGTTCATATTCCTCTCGAGTTTGCTACCACAAGCAACATTTAGGAAAAGGGATAATGCTGACACTGTCCAGGACAGAACTGCACATCAGGGAGGAGAGCCCAGCGTCATACCCCATGCCAAGAGCTCAGTGCTTTGTGCAGACCTTACTTCAAAAGGAGACATTCTTCCTGATTTAACTCTGTTGTGATCTGAAACAAGAATCACAACCTCGTTCTTCCCAGCAACTTCTTTTATCTCCTCGGGTTCAGAAAAATCCAAGATGTGTGTGTTTAACCCTTTACTACCACTACATTTACACTACTAAAAATCCTAAACTTGGCTCAATTTTTGATTATGATCTAAAAACCTGATTTATTCTTTTTTAGCATTTTTGAAGGAGATGTGAGGGCTGTCCCAGCACAATATTGATATTACATGTTACTTGCCCTGTTTTAGCATGAGGATGTGTAGAGAATTTTGTGTTTCAGAGCAGCAGAAGGAACTGACAGACCCTGGAGGACCCCAAACATGGCTTGGTCTCATTCAAGCTGTTTCCTCACACACTCCCAGGAGCACACTCAGAACTGCTCAAAACAGAAACAGCTGCTTTGCTGGGGAGAAAAATGGCATTTATGCAGTGTGGGCAATGAGAACCTGGAAAGGGGTGAACCAAAAAGCTTTGAACCTTAACAGTGTAGATTTACTACAGGCTCCACTTCAGATTTCACTCACTCCAGTATTTCCCTTCCTGGAAAAGGTGCCTGACTAATCACATTATCTACATCTATTTGGCAATTCAATTTTCTTCCTCAGGGATGAATTTTGAGAGTTATGCTATAATTGAACAAGGCTCTAAAAATCATTTACTAATGAGTTAATAAACAATACTCATTTCATGAATACACTGTGCTTTCTCCCACTTATGCTAATTGCATAGTCAGAACCTCAGCAAAGTTACTAATATCATCATTTTGCAAGGTGCTAAAGGAAAGCAAAATTAGCACTTTAAGTACAGCTATTCAAGTGGAAGACTAGAGGCTTCTATTAATTTAGCAGAGACAAATGCAGTATTTATTTACTAGAAAACTGCTATTGTATTTTGGTTATTTGACCATTAGCTAGAAGAGCCACTTGCATTTCACACTCACTATCTGCTGACTTTAGAGCAAAGAGAACTAAAAAGAACAAAAAATTTCAACTGGCACTTTAACATAAAAACAAACTGAGCTTAGTATTAACAGAATAAAATTTGAAAACTACTGAAATAAGGAAATAAGCATCCAGAAAAATATCTGAATAGACCTGAATAGACCTGCAGCACTGTAGGTCTAGGTACTAGACTACAGCACTGAATACATAATAATAAGATATACACAATAAGATACACACAGCAAAGTCTTGATTGTCCAAAGTTATTCATGCTCGAGGAGCCCATCTCTCAAATCTGGCTGAGTGTGCTGCTCTATAACTGCACAAAACCTCTGAGTTTTCAGCCAGCCCAGGCTGCCTTCAAACTGAGCCCTTCTGTGAACACAGTACTGTCAGAGAGCAGCACCAGACAAAATTTAACTCTGACAAAATCTACTAGCTCATACTCCTGTCTGTCAAATTGTGACAAAGCCCCACAAATATATGCCTGGAAGCTGAGAAAAGCCACGTGTTTGACAGCAGCACACTGAATAGTAATTTAATTTTGATTACATTTCCAACTGCCTTCTGGCTTACTTCTTGGTGAATTACCTCCTCCTTTACTCCAGAGAAAGCAGGCAGTCTTTATCATCTCATCTCTCTCCAGTAATACTCATTTCCAAGTCATAGACCTCTTGCATTTACACAGTCAACAGTGGAAGAAAGAAACCTGGATCACTGTATGCAAAGGTATATGTTTATTACACTAAACCCAGCAGATTTATTCCCTCACAGCCAGCACTGAAGTTCTCAAGCAACATCAGTCTACAGAATTGAAATATTCTTTAGTTTATTTGCTTTAATGAAAGACCTACAACAATTTTGTGAACTCTCTGCTTTAAATGACTACTTCCACTTACTGTATCATTTTACCTGGTGCAATCCAACAGCATCATAAGTAATCTATTAAACATTTTACGGGGACCACCACATAATGATACAAATGCTCATGCTGAACTCTTACTGATAAGACAATTCTTCATTAGATCAGTCAGCTAAAGTGGGACTGACATAAAAACACAGGAATTGGTACTTTTATGTCAGTAGGAAAATCCCTTCTTTGAACATTAATGAGCACTTAATGTCTTCTGCAAAAACTGAAGAGGCAGCATGGATTGATAAAACATTTGACTTTACCTTCAAGCACTTCAAAACCAAAGATCTCTAAAACAAAAGAGTGCACACAAATATCAAACTGACCTTCCCTACACCTCTTCTTTGGTTTACAGGGAAGAAGTGTCCTTCAGACAGACATTCCCTACATAATAGTGCACATTTTAGATTATCCAGCAAGAACCCTGGTGACAATGTAACACACAAGAGAGCAATAGGAGCACACCATGTCCTCCATTTGTGAAGTTCTAAAAACTGCTACATTTAAATCAGAGATAAAAACAACAGCTGAGCAGATGGGGCTCTTCAAAAAAGAGAACTTAGATAGTGAATTGTGTACCCTTGCCAGAGGTGTGCTTGTTTCTTTTTCATTAGGACTGCTAAAGTTCTTAGGATCTGGTTATTATCCTACCTAGAATTTCATAAGACTTTTATTACATACAGAGATAATAGATATGCCACATTCATGAAGCACCACATTATAATGACTTTTTTAAAAAGTCAAATTTGAGTGTTATAGAGGGATTACTTCCTCAGTCCTTCAGCATGGCTCTAACTCTGTTTTACAGATTTCACTAGAAATTTGAAAAAAAACAGTTATTTCTTGTTCAGACACATGGTTTATCTAAAATAAAATTTTTGATTCCTTCCTTGCTTCATCTTTTTTCCTTGTAGGTAAAGGAAAGATGAGAACTATCAGTCCAAAGGTTACTCAGCAAAGCAGTGACACAGAGTGCTGAGCAACATAATTACATGAGAAACCCAAGCATGTCTTTAATTAGGCTTTCCCATAAATGCCCAGAATGAATGCAGATAAACATGGTAATTCTGTGCAGCTGTGCTCTGGAAGCACAGCAGCACCTGCCATGTTTTCTGGATGTCACAAGGCCCTGATACACCAGTGCTGGGTCTGAAATAGCATCTCAAGAGAAAAAGACTGATGCCCCTGTCTCTGACACAAAATTGAGATGATACAGTTGTGTTTTCAAAAGCAGAAATAACAGAAATGTAGGCGTTCCTCATCCTCAGTGAGAAAAAAATGTCATATGATCAATAACTACCCCTAGACAGGTTATTTAGAGATGTCTTCAGAGGCTTGAAAGGCACCTCACACCAAACCATCAAAACATTTGGAAGTTAAACATGTAAACATTTTGAAAAGACTGCAAAAGCAGAACAATTGCTAAATAGATTTTAAATCAACTTCCCACACCTACAGTATGCATAAAAGAGTAGCATCATTTTAAATACATGTCTTATATTAAGAAATCTGTGTCTAATGCAAGACTCCAGTCATGACTTTCAGGAAAAAACCCTCAAATGATTATAAAAACTGAAACTACAAAAGATCATTTTCCCTGTACTTAAATTCAGTCCACAACCATTTTAAGGTATGGTTCAACCTACATATACATGCAGTTTAAGCTTAGTTTAAGAAGTGCAAGCACACTAGCCTTATTTAAATAATATCATTGTCACCTACACTATTTCCAGTGGTCCCTCTTTTGAGGTGTCCTAGAGTGGTACCAGGAACTGGAAGACACTGGCAAGCTTTGCTTCACAGACTTTAGGAAAATTATGTGTATTTATGTATATTGCTATATAAACTCACTAGAACTGGAAAAAAGCACAAACATGAATACTAAATGCTTAGGTTTTCAGAGCTTCAAAATCCTGGAAGCCTGGAATGACTGTAAAAACGTTCCTGTAAACCACTAGATTTATAGGTAAAGAACATGTTTTTACTATCTGCTTATTTTAGAAGAAATAAAAAACAAGAAAGAAAACTACAAAGAGTAAAAAACCTCAGAGCTCCACTGACACTTTAACATAGAAATAAATTGAGGTTAGCATGAACAGAATAAAATGAAAGAACTACTTTAAAAAGGAAATAAGCATGCAGAAAAATAGCTGAATGACCTACACTATAGCAGTGGACATAAGAGACATAGTAGTCAAGTCTTGATTGCCCAGAGTTCTCCATCCTGGCAGAGATGGCTCCCAGCGCTGAGCACTGCAGCTGTACAAAAGCTCTGAGCTCTCAGCCAGCTGAGTCCTTCTGGGAGCACCACATGAACATGGGAGCACAATTAAATGGAACTTGAGCAGCAAATTAACCCCTCAGCTGACACCTACCAGAGGGTTTGGCTTTTTTCTTTTTCTGTCACTGTTTACTGCAGAGTTAATAGTAGTTGTAACATTTGCAGAGTGAAAAAAACATAATTAGTTAAATCTGAAACATGTTTCCAAAATCAGGCTCATGTCAATAAATCAGTGCTTTTATGTACCTGGGATGTGAAATAAAATATCATTTAACTTTTATTTGTGTATATTAACAAAGAGGGCTGCACATAAATAAATATGAAATATAGATGTGTTATATGTGTAACATACCTATATACAGATATTATAGTAAGTGTTTTCCATAGGAAAAAATAGTGTAGAATTAGTTTATTCCCTCTCTGTGCTAGATGAAAGTAATTAAAATTGTTCATGCTTCACTTGACATCTATTTTACTAGCAATGTGACCACTGTTTGGCTCAATACAAGTTTCCATCATTATACAAAGACATCCCTTTCTGACCCAGAAAATATATTTGTGGTCACTGCATAAGTATCAGTCAACAGCACAAGAAAGGCAATGGAAACCCTTTTTGTTGTGACCCCAGGGCATGTGTAGCACCACAAAATGGCATAAACAGCTGACTCAAACTGGTCACCCATCATTTCAGACCCTCTTCTTGTCTGGCCTTCATAAGGGTGTGAATTCCCCTGGGTCTGCAGAAGACAAACTGTGGGGTTCCAAGGGATGCTGTTACTGCAGCTCTGAAGATGAGTTTGGTGACAATATGCAAGTTTAAACAAACTGCTGTTGGCTTTCATTTGAAGTGTCCTTTTCTGAGTGAGGAGGAATTTGAAACTTCATGGCAGAAAGACTTCCTTGACTTAACAGCATGAGCAGATAATCATCCCCTCTTCTCTTTCTAGGCTGCTGCCTCCTCTCTGACACGTACCCAAACAGTAGCCTGGATTAGGCTGACAGCAAATGCTACACCCTTGAGGAAAACCTGAGCTCTACAGAATAAAAATCATCCTGAATGAAGTTACTGGAGTAAGAAGAGGAATCCCTGCCTGCTGCATGCTCTGGCATACACAAAGCAAATCCAGGTCTGCAGGGAGCTCTGCTCTAATTTTCTAACTCAACCCAAATTACTGTTGTTTCTTCTCCTGCACCAAACACATTTCCAATCCAGTGTCAGAAGAAGCTGCTTTCTTTATTGGAGTTGGGTGGAGGTTCTGGCCCCCAAACATGAGGGGCTGCCAGAGACATTCTTGTGACACAGTTCACAAGTTTTGGGTTCATACAGCCAAACAAAACCCAGGCAAAGGATGCAAGTCTCAGTTGCCTGTGTTAAAATGCCTAAGTCTTAATGACATAAAACCCCTATTCTGTATATTCACCCTGAAATTAAATGTTCTGTGTGTGTCTCTGAAGAGAACATTTTCTAAGAACAGTATTTTTACACATGCTCCTTGGTCATTCTGCCTTCCTGAGTGCATGGACTGGATCTTTAGGTAAGTAATGCGGCTTTCAAGGGAAGATTTATTCCCACACCTAGTGAAACAGAACTTATTAAAACAACTGCTGTAGGCCACCAGAAAGCCTGACTGGACTTTCTGAGCTCACAGAATTTTACTCTGTGTTATGCAATTCTCTTAAGCTAACTGAAGACAGTGTGGATGGCTCCCTGTCTTTCATACTACACTTATTCTGGAAGTGCTTTTCTTGCTGAAAAAAATTACTTTTTATGACTTTGAACTCTAGTTGTAATATTGTGGAGATTTTGTTTTGCAGTTCCAAAAACCCATTTTCTCTTTTATGTAAAAGTTCTATTCTGCATCACTTTTCTGCCTATGTTCATATAAGTCATTCTATCAGAGACAGCAGCATAAGTACATGTTTTTAAAAGTTTTAGCTAAAAGCAAGGCATCCAATTTAATATCCTAGATTACAGCTAAAGGAGTAGTTTTTTTAAAAAAGTGTAATTCCCTTAGAAAACAGGACCTTAGGCTATTTGACAGTTAGAGGGTTTCCCTTCAGTATCTTCAAAAGTACTGAATGAAATTATTGTAAAAAACCCAGCCTTCTGAGCATGAGGAATAAAAGAGGGCAAAGAAATTATCTATGTTTTTAAAAAAGGCTGTTTCAGTCTCATAAACCAAGGAAAATGGCCCAACAGTTTTCCTTTGAATTAAACACAACTGATTCTCCCACCAGAAGCCTTCTGTCTCACAGGGGCTGTTTACTCTCTGAAGGCAGGAAAGTGTGACATGGCCAACTGTAAAAATCAGCAGGATTATAAAACTGTGCACTTACCACTTGCTTCACTCAAAGGTTAGGAAGGGACTGTAAATAGCTGAAGAGAATAGCAGGTTGTTTTCTTCCTCTCTTGCAAGAGATAGGAGATAAGGAAAGCCGGATAGATAATGCAGGAACTGCATGGTTTATTAGATCCTTAAGAACCATGTTCTTCACCAATTAACCAGTTCGTTCACCCCAAGAGAAAGTCACAGGTATCAGCAAAAGTACAAGAGCATTTATGGCTCATATGGCTTTTGACACAAATTGGAACAGGTGACATTGCTTTTATCTGCTGGTTTGCTTCAGGATTTTGCAGCATGCTATCCAGCTCTGTTTTAAAGCTGTATCCTCATATAAGTAATTATTTTAACAAGCAAAGCATTAGGACTTTGAATTTGACATGCTGCAGCTTCCATGCAGTTTAAAATTACATTATTCATATATTGCTTGACTGGTCTTTTTTTTTTTTTTTCCTAATCACAGGCTTCAGGTCTCTTTGAAACAGTGTTTCCATTTTTATTTGGCCAATCAAGTTGAGTTCCTACAGATTTGTTAGAAAGACAAAAGCAGAAAAGAGGAAGATAGGAAAAAAGAAAGCAATAATCATCCCATCTACTGGCCTGGATAATTTTAATACCATTATTTTAATCAGAAAAAAAAGCTCCATGCCTCAAATCCTATAGGGATTTCCAGTTCCATCTTGCCCTCCATCATTGAACAGGAAGCAGAGTCTGATAATAAACAAGAGAGCACACTCACATTTGACAACTCAGTATTCTAGCTACATTGCTATATGTGCAATTTCAAAAACACAAGTGGAAACCTGCAATAATGAGGCTCAAAACCAACTTTGACTTCCTTATGTTCAAATGCTTCTGCAATAAAGAAGTCTGAAAAGTCCTGCCTAAAATCCAACATCTTTCACTGCCCTCTCAACTGTTTACAGCCTTTCTATCAGGTCCATTACCAATAATTTTCTCTTCTTTCCTGTATGCAAATACAGTTCATAAGGCCCTAGCAAGCCATGTGGGCACAAATACATAGCAATAGACTGTGGTGAATCTTTCCCTGCTTGTTGCATCTCTTACACTTGTGGTGATTTGGAACACAATGGCAGTCAGAGCTGCCAGCAGATACTTTCTTCGGAAATGGGAATGAAAGAAATTATCACTTAACACAGCAAAGATCATTTTGCTAAACTGAAGTACAAACCAACAGGGTTTTAACAAACAGTATCTGAATCAAGTTAACACAGTTCTCTCCTCTTTTAGGAAGGGATTTTCAAAACATAGTCTTACATTTTGGCATCAGAATAAAAAACTATCAAAACCAAATATATTTATAGTTTGTACCAAACTGCTGATCATTAACTGAAATTCACAAAGTCCCAATACAATAAAAATGGTGCAGTGTATGATGTCTGGAATTATTAGAGAACAGCTTTCCATTTGCCTGTTTCAAAGTTCATTCTACAAAGGTACCAGTGGAAAGAAGTGGTCAGAATTTGCTCTTTAGATCATATGTACTCTATGGACTGCTTGCTGCAGGCCTGTTGAGAGACAGAAGGCCAATTCTATTGTCCTGGTTTCCATGTGATAACTTGTTTTAAGAGATAGACAGAAGTGTGTGACATTAATGCAGTATGTTAATTCTTCCTATGAAAGAAATTCATGGATGCAAAATTCAGAATTTGCAATTAATAAAAAAATAGGAAGATATTTCACCATATCATAAGTGGAAAGAAAAAGAAAAATGAGAATTAAGAAAAATTATACTGTATAAAAACCTATTTACTATGAGGAAGTTATGCATGTTAATGCACAGTAGGAAGTTCCCTGAGAATTGGCTTGTAGCATTTCAGGTACACAAGAAATTGAACAGTTAAAGCAAAACTAAGATCATAAATGATAGCTCAGAGCTTTATTTATCCAATATGCAATCAGCAACTTTAGACTGTGATTTATCTGCTAGACTTGCTAAGAAATTTCATAACTATTGCTACTGTTTGAGTAATTCATAGAGAATAACTTTTTGCACTTACCTCGTTAGAGACAGAATAGCAGGATTAGCTTTTACTTTTCTGATGAATAAGGGCCAAAAGAGTCCCAGCTAAATAAAATCCTGGCAGCATTGCACAATGATCAATATTCATCTACCTGCTATTTCAAGTAAGCTCACAAAATGGTTAGTTAAAAACATTAAAAAATCACCTGCAGAGCAATCGTGGTGTTCTTCGCAGGATATTTCCCCACCAGTCCTTGTTCTTTGCGTTTCTTGAATTTCCTAAAGTAGTCCTGTATCAGGAAGGTGGCATAGAACTTCCCCACGGTTACCTCATCATCTAAATGAACAGACCAGACAGATCTCTCCCAAGTCAGCACATTTATCAATAGCCTGTACACTCACATCTGATTTGGGGGGAAATGTGATGGCTGCAACAGGTACTATGCTTCCAACAATGGAGCCTGTAAGGGGCTCAAAAGCAATGTTTCAGCAAGCAGGTTTGGTTCAGTCAGTTAAGTGAACTCATCCTAATAAAAGAGAAAATTCAATGCTTTACCAAGACTCATGTACTTCTAAGTAAGTTTCTACCAAAACCATAAACATATTTGTATATGCATAGAAGCTGAAGTACTGCCTTTAATTACTTGGAGTAAATAGATTAAATAAAATCTACCACGTCTCACATACACTGATGTTCATAAGAGTGACTCTGCCTTTTCTTGTCACTGCTGAACCAAATTTGCTTGTCAGTGTATGTATTGTGTCAGTTCTGTAATGCTCAAAGGAATAAAAATAACTTCCATCAGTGAATTTTGTACAATTCAAACAACAGGCAAACAGCCAGGGCAGTAAAATGTAGCATTTTTACAGAGTCACTGTTGTGAACAAAGTCCAAATTTTAAAGTTTCCAAAGGCAGGTGCCTTGTGAGGACACCAAAATCTCCTGATTCATATCAGGTTAAGAATGAACGGGCCTGTTCATGAGTCCATTGAATCATTCAGCTGGACAAGTTTGATCTCTCAGTGACTAATGCTTGCCAGAAAACTAGAAATCGTTTTCTATTCAAAAACATTGCTTTTGTTGTCACACACTTTTTTCCCCTAGAGTTATCTGACATGAAGTTCCATTTCCCTTCCTGCTATACTGTTCAATCTCCCCATCTTTTTCAGTATCCAGACGTAGATTTTGGCAACAGGATTTCTGTTTCCTGCAGCACATAAAGAGGGGCTGGTGTGGTTTAGGTATCAACTGTTACTCTGCCCAGTCATGACCTGACTGAGCATGAAAATCTAACAAGCCCAGACACATTTTAACACACCTCTATTAGAAACTAATAAATGTTTTTTTTAAAAAAAACATTTAATTAAAATAGAGTGTCCATGTATCTTACCAATAATATGTGCAAATGTATCTCACTAAGGATAGTATTTGTAGCACTACTTTTACACGTTATTACTGTTTTTTGAAATTTAAATTGACTTTCTTCTTTTAGTGACTTGCTCTCAACAAAGAGGGTGGGGAATCCATTCCATGGACAATACTTTTTAAATCCATTTTTACCTCACTGATAAAATTTATCTCAAAATGAAACCATCTTCCATGCAAAATCAGCTCCTCTCATTATAATGTCTGAAATGGGCTGTATGCATGTGAGAAAGTACAACAGGCTTTAACTACAGTGAAAATGCACCCAGAATGTCTTCTTTCAGCAGTTTCTCTTTAAATATACCAAAACAAAAATAGTTATAACAATTACTTCAAGAGATACTGGTTGGGAGACCAGTCTGTTGCAGGAATCTTAGCATATTAAAGAGCCTGCTCTGCCAAACTCTGACAACCCCTCAAGGGTCAGAGCCCCCTAGTTCCTGCTAGGAAAGGAGGAACTAGCAGGGAAGATCAGAAACACCTCACAAGAAAAGTTCACCAGTTTATGGATTCCACCTCAGCAATAAAAAGCTTTTTAACTGACTCCATGAATCTCATTAATAAACTTTTTGTGAATATTTGCTTTGATGTTCACCTGTAATCTTCCTTTGCAGCTCTTTAGGAAACTAATGGTACATTGTATTAGGATGAGATCTCTTACACAACATGTAACATAAACTTGCCTTCCCTAGTTTAGATAAATCCACTGATCCGTTTAACTCCCCAGATAAACCTTTCCCCATCCTTCATACTATTTCATTCCAAGTATTTGAACAGAACTTTAAGGAAGTGAGTTAGCAAATGGCTCCCAGAGAGAACAAGCACACAGAAGTGACAGACTGTATATAACAAACACTGCTGTGGGTGGCTCTCAGCATGTCTCACATCAGACTATGACACTGCACTGCCACTGACTGTGCCTGAGATAACACCTGTGAAACACCAGGATGCAGAAATGAAGGGCCCTTACTGATCGCTCTGGACATGCACCAGTTGTTCATAAGCACATCAGATAAATGCACTGCCAGTTTGCTGGACTGTGCCAAAGGCCGTCTGTTCCCCCACGGTGTTTGTGCGTGTCACAGGCACAGCCAGGCATACTGCAGACACAAGCACACAGGAGCTGCTGCCTGGCCAAGGGGAGCCATCCTTGACTCTGTTTTCTGAGCCACACACATATAGCCAGATACAGACAGCTATAGGAAGGCAGCTAAACATAACTGACCACAGAACAGACAAATCACTAATTACAATTACTGACGGCAATAGCAATCATATCAAAAGGAAGATCTTGGAAGAGGCAAAATGTACTAGGCAGCATTAAATGGATTTGCAGGTGGAGACTGGGAAGTTTAGAGAATACAGGTGAGTCCTTAGTGAGTTTTATGTATTTCTCTTACTCACTAGTCTCATTCATTCATCAGACATTTGACTGACATTTTGTGTTTTTGCAAAGCAGTTTCACCTTTCTGTACTGAAAATGTGTTGCTAACTATTAACAGTCTCACTGAGTTATAATAAGAAGTTATTTAATCAGTACCAAGAATTAACTGTTTATCTCTAGTGCATCTTTTTATAATCCAAGGGGGGAAACAAAACGCCTGATATACGGATTATTTTCATTCTGCTCTGCAAATAAGTGTTCCAGAGACATAGCTATGACACAAAAAGGACCCAGTAATATTAGCACAAGTAATACTGGAGCAAATTACTATAAACTGCACCTCTCAATAATTTTAAGTGCAAGTGATTTTAATATATTACATTTTAATGTTTTGTTTATTTATTGAAGAGAATTTTCCATCTCTTGGGAAATTGTTATCATCAGCTGTCACTGGTGTTAATTCATAGACAATTTTCCATTGAATATTAAACATCAAAACTGATTTCTACTGTACACTAAGCTATTTTACACTCCTTTGGCATATGAATGTAAAATAGCTGTATTCCTCTTTTTTTCTAGGTGGTTTACAATATTTTCAATTTTTAGGTAAATCATAACAAGGTCCACAGAGGAACAAAATAAACTGGAATTGAAAACTCATAAAACTGCAGAACTTCCCAACACGTTCCCATTTATACTGGGTTGCCAAAGCCATCCTATTTTCTAACAATTGAGCACATCCAGGTTTTCAGCCTTCCAGCTACACTGAAGAGCTATATTTGCAGAATAAACATTTAGCAATGAATTTTAGTATAGCTGAAAATAAATACACAGCTTATACTCAGCAATGAAATGAAGCTGAAGTTAAGAGTGAATCACTATGTGAGATTAGTTCTAGGAATGTAATCTGTACAGGTTCTTTGTCAGATTGATTTAGGCAGGCAGAGCTCGCTATTCTGAAGCATGCGTCTCTATTTCAATAAAAATGTAGGGGAATAAAGTTGGCAAGAGGCAACACTAATTCCATGCCACCACCCTAAAACAGAATTGCTTCAGAATATTCGGAAAGACTCATAGTTGAAAGGAACAGAGGCTGCAGAAAAAGCTCAAGCACATAGTTACAACAATAACAAAGCGATTCATCTATGCCATGCAAGCACTTAAGGTGTAAGGCTAAAAACAACAGAGTAGAACACAAAAGTTGTTTTAAATGTGCAGTATCAGTTCCCCTTTGGAGAGTCAATTTAGCCAGATTTTTGGCTTCATCCCCACTATTACCCAGCAGCCACCCACCAACAGGCTGGATCCTCCAGCCACAGAGCTGCTGCTGCTGCCCCCGGGTGATGCCAAGAGCAGTGCAGGCAGTGCTCCTCCTGGCACTGAGCATCCCCTTCCAGGGCCAGGGGCTGGAGTCTGAGCAGCCCTGGGAGCTGCCATAAACTGTGAAGGTACAATAAACTTCAGGAAACACCAGGGGATTACAATGGATCTGAGGATTGGATGTCTGGATAAATATACCCTGGGCATGAATGACAGTGAGACAGATCCTGCACCTTTAAAACTTGAAAAAGCTAGTAGAAAACAGTCACCTAAACCTACACTTCAGCATATTAATAAAAAGGTATATATTGAAAAAGGCTAAATATATATATCAGAATATATATATTTACAAAGAGAGATATTGACATGTCATTTTACGGCACATAAGAACATTTAATAAATGTGCCTTGTAGTTCTCACAAATGGTTGGTGTCATTAGAATTCAAATATCTCTTTAAATGAGCCACATTCATATCTCAGACTTATTGGCATAAATCTGAACCATTTCCATCATCTGTGGAATGGCTCTGGTTTGAACTAGTGTAACTGAGATAATTTAGCTTCTTGCTTCCTTAATTTCACAAAAATTTTTTTTTTGCTGGCAATTAATTCTTTTTCCTCCCAGAAGTATTCAACATACAAGCAAATAAGCTATAATGTAGCATAGTACAAAATATGATGTTTTGCTCAATGCATTGAAATCAAGCTAGTTTATTTTGCTGAATGATTTGAAATCAAGACTATATTTAGGTCTAATAAGGTATTTTTTTCAAGCAAGAAAATTAGCATAATATTTTCCTTTCTCTCTCATTTTGATCTAAGTTTCACTTTTCAGTCCTCTATGTGTTGTCTATTTCAATAGGATATAATTTTCTCAAAATCTATTTTGCTATGTTTTGTTGTACTTAAGTCACATTATAATTGCAAAATTCAGCAGTTTTATTCCTCTGGTTCCTGACACTCTAGAAAGACCAACTCGCACAGAGAACAGCACATGGCAGAGTTTATCAGACTGACCGCCAGCGGGAGGGACAACTTGGTCAAGTAATTTCATGCTCGTTTTCTTCCATATTTTCTTTATGACTGCTCTAAGTTCTTCATTGGCTTGCTCCAGGTTACCTATAGCAAGGGAATGGCAAAACAGAGGGATGGCAATTATGGTTATCAGCTGCAGTGAATGATCCTTTGGATAATAATTAGCTCTATACAATTGAAGACTGTGATAGAATCCTTTGGGGCAAGCCCATGTTATGTGTTGTAGCAGACAATGCCACAACTAAAGAGAATAAAGGGCATAAGACAGCAAATTCCTGGTGCTTTCAAATCCAGCTCTGGAGCAGTGCAGAGATCAAAGGTGACTTCCAGACCCTGGCCTCACTCTGTCACTCCTGCTAAATTGTCCAGAAAGTGATGACTTTTCCTTTACAAGCCACTTCTTCCTTGAAGCAAAGCTGAGCCTTTATTTACTTAATCACAGTAATTACTCAGTTGTACAGGCTTGAAAGTTCAAACAACTGAGTACTGAGCAGTATTTCATTTCTTGCATTGTTCACACAGCAATGCCTGAGGGGCCTTAATCTAAGTTTGTTATTGCCAGCAGAACTCAAATTCTCCTGAGAACAGCAGAACCCAGAACTGAAAGCAGTAAAAGATGGCAAAAAAACCTGAAAAATGTGTACAAGTAGAAACATACCACTATCTTTAAAAACCCTTCCCTCTTTAATGTAAACAAGAGAAATCTATTCAACCCAGTCAGAACTGGCCATGACCAGACCGGGAATGTTGCTTTCAAGTGTGCAAAAGTTGCACCACTGTGGGATCCAAGGCACTGAGCTAAGAGGTATTGAGGAAGGAGCACCTTATTTGGGGAGGAAGGGAAATTAATTCCTTTCTTGCAGTAGAACTCCTGCTATGCCAGTGCTGCACATTTTTATCTAAACAGACAAAAACACAGAATAATTTCTGAGGTATCTTGGGCTCTGGCCTCACTATCCCTTTCCTTCCATTTTCTAGAAAATCATTCCTAGCAATAGTGAATACAATCTATGACCCAAAAGCAAACCAGATCCAGTGAGACCAAGGCAGCCCTACTCACATCCAACAAAAGAAATAAGTTGTAACTTTTCCTCATTGTGCTTTATGACAAGGTCAGTAAAGGTTTTACAGTGAAGAACCTTACCTTCTGTTTTTATCTTTAGAGCAGTCCTAACCAAAGCAAATAAAGTAGCATTGAACATGACAGTCCCATCACTGTTCAGTGGCATATTCATGGCTACTAACCTCTGAAAATGAGAAAAGGAAAACAAATGTTGATGCTGCTTTCTTTGAAAAAAAACCTCCTGTAATGTTAATTTTTGAAAAGCTGAAGTGTTCAAAAAATAGTATTACTGAGAGGAATATAAATTATGTAAGTTGTTCAAAACAAAGTTGAGTTTTCCATCCTACCTGTGTATAATATGCAGTGATTAAGAACAATATTGCTTTGTTTTGATTTTAATGACATGTATACTTATACACAAGTTAAAACTGTACAGAGGATATCTTTAGCTATTTTATGACCTAACTTTCAAACACCAAAGCCCAGTTTTTGACTGAGTCCCACTGTGCCAGTACTAAGGAGAAAAACAGTTGAGGGCAGGCACTTCAGCTGCAGTCATGTCCCAGGCTCCCCAGGGGTTCCTCATGCTCCATAAAGAACCAGAGCCAGGTCTGAATTGTCCCAGCCCATTCATTCCTCAGGTAACTCCTCAGTGATGTTGTGAGTCTCTTATGCCAACTACACTGAACTGCTGTGAAAGGGGCTTTTCTCTTTGGGTCAGTCCATCCTTGCACCAGAGTTCTCCTTCTAGAGCAGTATTGCTGTGACCCTGGCTGCCAAAAGGACACAATTTCATCTATCAAAATCTTTTCCTAATGTCTGACTTGGATTTTTTTCTATTCTAGTTTAAAAGTATTACTCAATGAATAATTTGTGCTAGCATATAGACAGATAAAGGGTTTGCTTTAAGTACGCCTTGTGACATTGAATTCCAGCCCAGAGATTTACATGTCAACTTTACCTATTGATAAAACAGATATACAAGGAACCCAAATGATGGTACTTTGTATCAATCCTTCAATTGACAGGTTTGATCTTATTCCCAATGAAATTGCTAAAATCTCAATGTCCATAGTTCTGAGGCCATCAAATAATGTAACAATCACCATCAAATAATGTAACAATCATTCAGCCCCTTTGTATTGCTTTTCAACTTTTACATTAAAATGCCATTAATCCTCATCAAAATTACACATTTTGCCTGAAATATTCTATATAATTTTAAATTCCCATTAATTTTCTGTTTTCTGACTTGCTGCTACATATTGTTACACACTGTTATTCACTCCAGCCTGGTCTATCATCTTGGAGTCAGACAAAATCAGGTGAAACCAACCTTGCAGGCCACTCGATGAGGGCATAACTTGCCAAAACCAAGCGGTGGCTGAATTCGTCTCAGCAATGTCACCACATCAAGGTGCTTTATCCTTCCCCTAGAACAACACGCATCAGTGAACAAACATCCACTCCCAAAATATACACCCTGCTCTGCTTGTATTTTTACCACATAAATCATGTCCGAGAAATGATCTAACTTACTTTGCTTCAGGGTCATATTCTGACCATATTCTTTTGAATTCATCCAAATGATGGGGGCCCAGAATAGACCAGTCACGTGTCAAATAATCAAAATTATCCATAATGACAGCCACAAATAAGTTTATAATCTAAAAAAAAAAAAAAAAGGTAATTAAGAACAATCTTCCTTGATTATTTTGATTTTTTATCAATTTAATATGCAGTAGCTTAAGAAATCAAGTAAATCAATACTTTTTTTGAAAATATCATCAAATATCACTGAAAATATTTGCATTTAACTGAATGGAATTCTATCAAATGATGACATAGCAAGAACATGGTATTTTAGGGTACTCAATTTTTTGACGTAGGCTACAACACAGTTTTCTTTCTCTTCCTTGATTTACCAGATCCCACTACATGAAACTGAATAATGGATCCAATACACACATTATGACACAGTGTGTATCTCAGGAATAGGATTCAATGTCATGACAAGTCATTTTGTTAACACAGAAAGTGATACAGAGCAACAGAACATATGTTTACATCAGTTCACAGAATTTTGTTGGACCACTCTCCTTTTGCAAAGAAACAATTACTGTGAATAGAACAAATCAATCAGCTTATACTAGACACCTACAATGAGGGAAAACATATTTCAATGATAATTTCATAACAAATAATCCATTTCTGCCACAGATTAGGGTGAAAAGTTATTGATCACTTCTCATGTGCCACACGTGAGGACACTTGTAGAGATGCAAATCCAAATTCTGCTAAGTTTAAACAAAACAAACAGCATTACTGCTCAGTCATGGGATTGCAGCTCCATTATTAATGAATATTTAATGGTACCATTAGAAATGCATGAAATAACAGCTATGAGAAGACTGCTAACAGCTTTCAAACATGCAGCAAACTACCTTGCACATGTGTGCAGTCAGAAGAAAGCCCCACACATGGGAATTTAGAATAATGGAATAGTTTGGTAAGAACCTCTAAATGTCATCTACACTAATTCCCTGCAATAAGCAAGGACATCTTCAGCTGGATCAGGCTGTTCAGGGCTCTGTCCAACCTAACTTTATATTGGATATTCCCAGGCATGGGCGTCATCTACCACCCATTTGGGCAACCTGTACCAGTGTTTCACCACTCTCACTGTAAAAAATTGGTAGAAAATAAGATTTAAGACTTTGCATGGAAAAACATAACCTTGCCAAAATATTTTGGATATGGGATTTTCAGTCATTCTCTCGACTCACTACTCTTCATTCAGAAGAAAGCCAGAACGTCAAGGCTCATTGCTGTTAACAAGCACAAGCTAAACTCACCAAAAATGCACAGAGCATGTAAAAACTGATAAAATAAATGATGGCAAAATTGCTTCCACATGTGTATTCTTCCCCAGGATTATAATCGGATTCTGGATCACAGCGCTTTCCAGGCAAACATGCCAGCATGATTTCCTGCCAGGCTTCTCCAGTTGCACACCTTCATAACACCATGAAGATAAATTCAGCATTATTTGATCAAGATGGATTAAAAACGTATTCATTTGTTACATTCTCTACACATTGTGTATAAGCACAAATGTGAAGACAGACTATGAACATTTCAGAGAAGGAGCTAATTAAAGAAAAGTGCAGAGCAAGTTTTAGAACTGACAAGCATAATCTGACATTGCAGACACATTTTATAAGGTAGAGTAATGCACTAAGACTTGCATGTAAAAACTATAACACCAAACTGTGATTTACAAGTTAAATACTTATTGCAGTGGAGTTACTGTGTACAAAAGCAGTGTTGTGTGTGAAAATCTGTCACAAAATTTCAAAGTACATATTTTTAAATGATGAACTTTCCTCTGTGGTTGAAGAAATGCCTTTCTCTAATTTCTGCTGTTGCTTTTTTTTTTTTTTCACAGTTGCATAAAGACCGTGTACAATCCCACAATTTCAAATTTTTAAAAGACAATTATGTAATTATGACATTTTTAGCTTTGTTCATTACCTGGTGTCAGAGGCATAAAGTGAGTTAGATCTCAGTAGGTGATGCCTTTGATGCCAGCTAAGGAATGTCCTGCCAGTTTTCCCAGCCAGGTGAGTAACAATGCACAGGAGCTGAATTACAGAATCTCAGGCAAGAGACAGCTCAAGGCTGTCACCTTTAGAGGCATCCCTGTCCCATGTCATTCTCTCCTTGATCCAGGACATTTTGAAACACTCCTGACAAATATTTGCCTTCTTCTTAAATTCTCCTGAGATAGAAATCCCATAATCCGCCCCCCCACAACCCATGAAGACTTAGCTGCCTTCACCATCAGGAAGCTTCTCCTATGGCTCATCTGGTATTTCCCTTCTGCAACTTACACCCCCTTCAGTAAATGTAAAGAACAGTTTCACTCTATTTGCAATAACTTTTCATTTTTTCAAATTATCACACAAGTTGCACTTCTAAAGATAGCAGTAAGGGCAGAGTGTTTTGCAGCTTTCCCAATGCTCAGACAGATTGAAGTCTGGGTAGACTAGGTTTGGGCTCTGCCTGAAGCCAACTGCTGCCCAAAGGAGGAGTTTCATAGGAGCTGTGAGGAGTTTAGTTCTGAATCACCTCCTTAGAACACTCTGTGCCAAAGGACACTCAGCACACCGCCACAAACAGGAGGTTTGTGAGCTGAATTGACTCTCACTTGCAAACACTTTTTGCACATTTTTCATAGATCAGTGAAATGGGATGTACTGAGTGAGAGTTAAGGTTTACTCACCTGAAGAGAAGAAGCACAGCTTGGGGGAAAGTCTGAAAGTTGTTGTTTCTGTTTATTTGATTGTTGTCCCTCATGGCCACTTTTCCAAATACCTACAATAAACCAGAATTTTGACTCTCATTCCAGTGACCTGTGCTGTTAGAGGCTGTAGGCCTTGAAATCTAAACTTCCTTCAGGATGCATGAAATTTCACAAAAACATTTTCATTACACTTCAGATTTTTCATGATAGTCACATAAGTACAGTAAATATATCACATATACAAGGAATGGAAAAAAGGCAGCACACCAAGTTCTTCTCTTGTGTCTTTTGGAATTTCCCAATCAAGAACATCAGAACCAAATAAAGATTTTTGTTCCATTACTCTGAAAGCTCTGCCTTATACATAACACCACTATCAAAGGAATGTTTCAATAAGCAACTTAAGAAAAAATTCTCAGACAGATCTGTACTGTTGTTAAGTGCTAAAAAAAATCTCAAATTACCTGCATTCCAATGACAGCATAGATGAAGAACAGCATGGCTATCAGAAGAGCAACATAAGGCAGAGCCTAGAAAGGGACAGGTGCATTGTCTTTTAATAATCTCACACTATCATTTCTGTTTCAATTTGCAAAAGTAATTTCTCTGTTCAACACAGACTTTTCCAAGGTTTTTCTTCCTATGCAAGTGCTTAAAATGTTATTACCTGTCACTCTTAATACTTTGCTGCATGTAATGTATACCAGCTTCACTGTATTTCAAATTACTTCTGCCAGCAATCCAGAGGGAAGGATCATCTTTAGTGTTTTTAATTTTACTTTCATTACTGATTCTAACACAAAGATACTTCGTTCTGTACAGTCACAGAGTTTCATTAACTTCACATTCATCAGTTACCAGGAGCAATGATTCAAGTATCTAGTTCACTGATGAAATTGGTTTTGTGTAAAATATGTGTTAAATTCTTCTTTTCAGTCATCTAAGAAAAATGTGTGGAAGCATGAGAACTATGTATGTCAAACATATACCATACATGCCAAATATTTTTTCCGGAAGTACCATCAAAACCTAACAGTAACAGCTAATGTTAAATGACAAAAAATGACCCTCAGACTCCCAGAAGTAATTGGTGAAATTAATTTTGGCATTAGTATGCAAATATATTTAAATATGTCATTATTGATAACATTAACTTAAAAAAATATTTTTTGCATTCTAAGGGCATTGCTTCCTAAAATTTGGTGTATAAATGGTTGCAATTATAAAGCAAATAAATAACTTAAATAACCTGAAATGACTTGATAAATGTCCAGAGTAAAGTTCTGATTCCTTCTCCTCTGCTCAGCAGCTTCACCAACCTCATCACACGGAAGAGACGGAAAAAAGTGATGGAGATCCGAGCGCTGTCCTCAGAGTTCTGAAGAGCATCAGGAGAAGTCAAACCAAATACAAACTCAAACATGCAACACTTCCAGAAAAACAACATAAAATGCAAAGGTGGAAGAGGTAAGATTTGGAAATGTATCTCAACAGTCTGTTCAGCTTGATAACCATGATATGAAAGGAAAAGTTTCATGCTGAAAACACAGGACCTGTAGAAATGCTTCACACACCACATGCATTTCCAAGTTTTCTGGTTTGTTAATAGGATCGTATTGGGTTTGTTTGTAATAGACTCCAATAGAACACTGACAATGAATGCAAACCACTGCATAACACCTTTGCAGTCACATAAGAATGAAAAATACAGAAAAACTTGGTGGAAAAAAGACATGATAAAAAGAATAAACTCAAGTATAGGTAAAACCACTGGGGTCACTTTACTGATCTTACCCCAGACTCATCAGTTGTGACTGTTTCAGTTGGCTTTGGCTTTAAGAAATTAAGAACATTAAATATTAAAATCAAACAAAATATAAAAATTTAGCTCAACCATAAGCAAAATTAAGAACAGTTTTAATTTCTAAATGAAAATTAACATCATTTAACTCAATATATGTCCTGAACAAAACATTAATTCCCTTATTAAACCATCCTCTTATCTGTTCATGTTGGCTAACTCATGCTAAAACACTGTTGGCTGACTCATAATAAAAATTGCTGGTATAGATCATGTTTAAAAGATTCAATGCAAAGTAAATACAAAATAAAATATCTGTCCCTATGTAGGCCAAAAAAAAGTTAGCCATCAATTTTCACAGGTTGTATGAAATCAAGCAGGAAGTCCACCTTCAAGAACAAAGCTTTAGGGCCAAACTAGCCTTTCAAGGTCCTTTTCTGCTCCGCCCTTTTGAAGATTAATTACTCCATCACTGGAATCTAACCACAGTCAAGTAATTGTGTTTGATATCACACCAGGAGCTCCCTTACAGCAAAGTGAATTCACTTTCGGTGACTGTGATGAGCTCTGGGTGTTGCAGTGCCCAGCAAGGACAAAGGGACACATAAAAGTTCTTAGCCCCACGCTCTGGAGGCTGAGCCTGCCCCAGCAATGCATGGGAAGCAGCTCTTGAACTCTCTCCCCACACCTGAGCTGAGGGAACAGGATCAGGCATGGAGAAAGGGATCAGGATTTGATTGATTCTTTTGGAACAGATCTGTGCAGCCCTCATGAGCTACAGGGAGCAGAGAGGCTCACACGACTTCTTGTTCAAAGACCCAAACTCTATGTGCTGTGAGGAACATCTCACTTTTCTCCTTTTATTCTCTCTGTCTGACTTTGAAGAAACTTTCCTGAGAGCCTAAATAGTCACACACTTTGCAGAGCAGGCAGCAAAGCTTAAAGGACCAATGCTCTGTGCTTGCTTGTGCAATGACAAACTTGCAGCAGCTTCTTCCAAAATTGGAATGTCTTTAAAAACATTTATAGCACTAGAAAAAAATGGGATTCTGGATGTTAGATCCCAGTGATGAGTCTTACCCTCTTGCCTAAAATATCCTCCTTTTAAAGAGGCACATTTCAATAATTCCTGTCACTCAGAGCAGCAATGAACACAATGCCACCCCAGAGCTGCTCCCAGCACACTGTGTTTGCACCAGCCACGCTCAGTGTCACACTTCACCTACTCAAATCTCACAGACTGCTGGTACTCAAGATAAAACTTGAGGAGAAGGAAGGTAAAAGAAAGGAGATGGTTCTGTGAAAATATGTTATGCAAACTTATTATGGTAAAGAAAAGCAATAAGAGGTAGTACTTTTAAAAAATCAGATCATTATTAAAATACTAATTGTGTTCTCTATTACTTAATTTTTTAATATAATGGCATCACTAGGGGGAAATAAGGTAAAAATAATGATTTTCTCAGCTATGTGCAAGTTTAGTAAGGATAAATTACTGCCCTGCCAGGATATCAATCTATTCTGAAACAAAGAATTTTTTAACTGTATAAAGGATTATTACTAAATTTATGCATTAAATTAACAAAAATCCAGATCTCCTTATTAAACTTCAGCAAGCAGAGTATTTGTAAAACTGGCTGTAACTTTTAAACTTTCTAAGAACTTATATAAAATAGATGGAAAATCTGCTGCTAATAACTGCTTCATTAGAAATTCTCTGAATATTTCAACAATTTGAAATAAAATCATCAATATATAATCAAGGAAAACTTCATTATCACAAACACCATAAATGTCAAAATATCACAGATCATGGAAGCAATCTTGCAAAGCTGCCTACCTAAATCAATACCAAACCTGCACCAGTGCACACAGACCCATGCTGCTACTGACTTTTTAGCACAGAAAAAAAATCCTTTTGATCTGAAGCTTTAAAGAATAAAGATTTAATTACACCTTCTGCAGATGAAGCCTGAAATGTCATGTTAATCTCTGGTGACTGACTCAGGTTGAGCTTGATATTCTCTTAAATAGTGAGCAAATTACTTAATTTGCTTTGGTATTTTGTATGATCAAAAACTGAACATAGTATTTGACAGATAGAGATCAGATTAAATTACAGTATCATCACAAACTGACACTAAAAATAATGAAATAAAATTTCAGGATTGGCATTTGGGAATTTTTCCCACTGCATTTTAGGGGAGCAGGATGGGGCCCCAAATAAGTCAGCATCAGTATTAGGATGGCAATATATAATGGGATAGACAACACCAGAAAAAGGATACTTCAGTCCTTCATATTTTTATTTAATCAGTTTTCCAAATGTAAAATTAATGAGTTTGCATTATAACTTGATTATGAAAAAAAAATCTCAAAATGAAAAGTCAGCAAAAACAATGTTTTCTACATATAACCCTCTTAGTAATTACTTAATTCTCACTTTTAAAAATGCAGAGGTCAGATTACCCAAATTATGTGATCAGTTCTACTGGAGCTGCTCTACTGGAATGATGATCCCTCATTTTATTTTTTGTCAGGAGGTCACTGAAGGGATTTGTGTTTGCACAGTGGTGTATGCCCAGGACTGCCCAATGCACACTCCCCTCACAAATCCCTCTTCCTCAGCTTCTTTGGACTAAGAAGTCATAATTGCCTGTTTCTGATGGCTGATCTGATGCTGCTGGGGAATGTTAGGATGTCATATGCAAGAGATTACAAATTATGGACACTGGAAAGTGCAGGCCAGCAATGAAAAATAAAAACACTCTGTTCACAAAAAGCAAATTGTACAATAATTCCAAGGTGAAGATAAACGCTAGAAACAAAGTAAGAACATGAACTCCTGATACAAGCGGAGTTTTTCCTACTGAAGCTGAAAGTATTAATCTCTGGGCAAGTGTTTTGGGTTTGACATTTTAGGGTGTATCTAATTTTTTACCCTCTTTGGCATTTCCCTCTGATAATACAGCAGCTTAGTTTATTTTACTAATAACAATTTTAATGAAGCTAGTGTAGTGATACACCACAAAAGAAAACATTATTCATACTTATTTATAAAGGAAATGCTCATCTGGGAGACAAAGTTAGTTAATGGTTACATGTGTCCATCCAGCATGAAGCAATGCTCAGATCTGGGAAACTTAGATAAAGATAAGACAATCTTCAGCAACAATAACAGACAGACTGACAAAAACAGAGTGCCTGCTTCCTACAGATAAGGGAAAACCAGACAGTCTCCAAGCACACAACCTGATTTGCAGCACCAGTGACATTATGTGCACATACACACGTAAAGAGGTGGCACATTTTGATTTTGTAAATGTACTAGAATAGACTTGGGACTGAGGGGGACAGGCTGAGCAGAGGGATGGTATCTGATGACAAGAAGGTAAATAAAATTACCTGTGGTCAGACAATCTACCTCCAGCCTCCTCTTTCTCCTCATTTTACACTGATCATTCCAATGCTACTTGGTCCCAAATGCTTTGGGACTGGCTGGTCATTACTAGGATATTTTTTTGTCCCCCAAAAGCTGGGACTGTGTGATTCCTAAGATGACAGGTGTGCTTCTGTCTGCTAGAAGTCTGGCAATGGTCACAGCTGGAATAAATGGGCGGCTTCTGCTTTCCCTGTTTGCCTGACAGACACTGCAATGATGGAAATGAGCACAGACACTCCCTCATTGCTCTGCTTGTTCTGTCAGCCATGGACCAGTCACACTCAGAGTATAAGTCAGCAAAGCACTTCATAGCCATGTAATTTTGAGCCAATCCTTAAATATTTCAAATAGGCAGTAATTTTTTTTTTTTTTTTTTTACTTATTGAAATGCAACACAACAGTTTTCTTCCTCAAACAATCCCAATCCTCAAAAAAATATAACCAATGATCAACCTAAATTTCTGACTCACAGATGAAAATGTTTGCAACCTGCTACCAACTTTGGTCAAGTACTAATGCTGCTTATGAAAAATTTAGCACATTTCCTAAACAGGAACTCCTTGCTACACAAACGTTTGCAACAAATGTTAAAAATAAACATCCTGACTAAAAAGAACTTCAGTGTCAAAACTGTGAACAGTGTGAAACAGATTGGATCATGCCTTGGAAGCAAACTCTGTGCTTAAACAAAAAATAAACATGGTGAAAACCAGTGATGTTAGTAAATGGTGCTGGTCAAAAGCTTCTTTTTTACATATTGTGCCAAAGGGTCCAAGAGTATGTCAGAAGAAACGACACATGATGATAAGGTCCTCATCACCATAATTAAAGAAGGAAGCATCTGAATGACAAACACATCCGATGACAATAGCACTTATAGCAAAACATTCAGGTTGCCAAAATATCTCCAGAAATGTGTGCTGTGAGTCTATGTGTATAAACACACACAATTTGTTTAGAGAATAGTTACTGCAATTCAGATGTGAGCAAGAAATTTTCATTGTCTTATCAGTGTTCTCTCTATTCCCTGTTCAACATGAACCAAATGCCCATAGACATCAATTAATTAAAATTTTAAGCCAATGTGAGAAACCCCTGAAAATATTTTTATAAGTGCCTCTTCCCCTGTAAAATATGTATTTAAGTTCTAAATTCACAATTAATATGTTGTTATTATATGACGACCAATAAAAAAAATTATTCCTGGCTCCAAATTAGATATCACAATACTGCAGAAATTTGATATTGCACTAAGACTTCACACATAGGAAAGCAAAGCTGTATGAGAACATGGTTTTCTGACCTACCCTTAGCCTAAAGAGAGATGTTTGCAAAAGTTTACAAAATATATCAAGAGTATCCAAAAATGCACATTACTAGCACCAACAGCTAAATTCTAACATATGAGAGGGGTGCATAAAGTGGTACTCAAACTAAATTGGACTGCTCTTGTTCAAAGTTGAATCCTGAATCTCTTACAGGAGGCAGACATGGGGCTTTACTCCACTCCTCCACACAAGCACAAGATCAAGATTCAAGGCAGATGGATTTTTCTGAGGGGGTCAGGAGGAAGACATAAATGCTGTTCCTTTAAGCCCTATTTCAGCAGAAAACCTGAAGCGGTTTTTTTTATGTCAAGAATAAAATCAGTCCTATAAATGGCATTAATAATTTACATAAAAGATGAGGAAAGGGAACTCTCCATTCTTTTCTCAACATTTTGGCAGCACATGAATGGTAAAAGAAACTTAAATAAAAAATGTGAATTAAAACCTTCACAACCACTACTGCAACCATGTGATCATGCTTTTAAGTCATTCAATGTTGGTCATCCAAATGGCTTCTGAGCTGACAAATAAGATAATTTCTATACAGTCAGGCCAGATTAAAACTTGTATGTTATTTCCTTTTAACAACCTATTTATTCAGATTTTATTTTCAATTTATTTCTCTCTCATTCTCATAAGTTATATAAGTCCCTCTCCCAGATTGGACTGACCACACTTTGTGTCTGCCAATCATTACTCTGCATTTTTAATTGAAAAATAACCATTTCTATGACCACACAAGATCTTGCATGACATGTGAAAGTTTCTGAAAACAAAAGGCCACAGAACCCACAAGTAATTATATAGGTTTTAGTAGTGATTTTAATTTTTTTTTATTGCTATACCACATGTATATTTACTTATATATACTTGCCTCTAATAATTTCTAAAAATAAAATGAACATGAAAACCAATTAGCTTCATAAAAGAAAGAGGTTGAAGGAAGGGATATTAAATGAAAGAGTAAATTAAAAATATAATCACCAGTAATTTTTTATTTCCAAAATATATGTTGCTCTATGGTGGTTCATTTCTTGAGGTGGTCACTGATCCAGTCCTTGAGAATGCTGAGCAATCCTGTAAATTGCTTAATACATTAAAGACCGAATTCCAGACACCAAAAATATTCAAAAGATAGTAATTTCCTGGATTATGTGACAATGGGAGGTTACTGGATCAGAAGAATCAGCCTTAGGGAAGCATATATATTCTTATAAAATGTTTTTTAAAAATTAACAACAAAATAAAAGAGATGACATTTATTTTTCCAGTATTTAATAGTGAAATCAAGGCAGTGCGTACCTAGACAGTCCAATCCATTCTCCTGTAAAAACTGGGTCAGGTGCAAACTTGTTGTGGGCTAGAAGAGCTCACTGGTCTTTGCACAGGATCTAAGCATCCCCAGGGGCACTGTCAGGATGATGCTGAGCTGTTTCCACAGCACGGGGCAATCCCATCTGTGGGATTAGTGTGAACTAAACACAGCAATGTTTTGTTCACACTGAGGACATGAAATATTCACACTCATGTCTCCCTTTCACTGCTCAATGAAGATGGTTCTGCCCCTGCCATTAGAACTGTGACAAGATCTGATTTTCTGTCAGTGCTGGTGATTTACCCTGCTCCAAATCAGCCCTCAAACAAGTGTGACCTTCCTCAGATTAAGAAGTTTCTATAGTGGGAATTTTCACAGGTGCTGTTTGAATCATGCTTGAAGTCCCATTGGAAACAAAGTCTCATTAGCATCTCAGCAGAGATGAAGATTTCCCAGGATCACTGCCAGCCTTAGATAACAAGTACAGGTGGAACGGCACAATTCAGAATGCTGAAAAAACACTGAGGAAAAGATTCTGAAATACTGGATTTGGATGACAGAAATTTACACTCAACTACTCAAGTAGGAATAGTTCAGTAGAATCAAAACAATGAAAGTAAAAATCTAAGAAATTTCCCTGGACACTCTGCAACATTAAATGTTTCATGTTGAAAATGGGAAATCAAGACCACATGGGAAATATATAGAAACCATAACACATAGCACAAACAAAACACAGAAAAGTGGCAAGACCAGAAACAGACAATGCTTAGTACACAAAGAGTCTGCTGTGCAAAAGTAGAAGAAATCGAAGATGAGCATTTTTTCTCTTGTGAGAATAACATGAAAACTAAGAAATAGTAGTACTGGTTGTTGACTGTGGTGTGTACTTATCTTGGACATCGTTACTTGGTCTCCAGAATACTTTTAATATAGCTGTGAGAATTGCTAAATCCCAGTGTTCTTCACAGCTGACAGCTCAGTTAGAGTTACAAGGAGTGCCGTCCCATTAACACTGCCCATACACTGCTGAATACAGACACATCTGCTTTGGTCATGGAAGCACCTCTGAGCTATCCCTCAATCTCTTCACAATCAAATACCTTTTGCAGTTATGAGGGAAAGCTATTCTAAGTCTTTTTAATCTCCTCAAATACTGTGCTTACCTACACCAGTACTACTGTGAATGGAAATAGTGGGTAAACTACAAATACTTGAGCTGCAAGTTCAAATGCAAAACTTTTCCGGGAAAATAAAACAAACCCTAAAGAAAACAAAAGAGAGGAAAAAACCCAATCAAAAATAAAGCAGAGGCAGCTTTTAAAAACATGCTCCATAAATAATAATTATACTTAAAGAAAAGTCTTAAAAGGACACTGCAGTTCTGGGCTGACTGACCCTCCCTGTCAGCTCAGGTTCCTTCAGTTCACAGAAAGATCCATCCCCATAGAACTGAGAAAAATCAGTCTGAAATCTAAAGGTCAGGATAAAGTTCTTCTGCTCCCATGTTCTCTCATCTCCTCCATTTTCTTTCCAAAAAGTCAGTTAGTCATTGAATTCTCACAGTTTAACACAAGACCAGGAAGCAATTTCAAGGTGAATCTGTTGCCCAAACACCTATTATGTGCAATGGCCATCAGACAAAATTCTGTTAAATGATGGAATTTTCCAAGTACTTTAAGAGTAATTCAAACTTCCAAACAGTTACTGCAAGATATGAAAAGCAAAAGGATTGGGAAAAAAATAAACATTCTATTTTCCACAGCATGGAAAGCCAGACTTTCTATGTGGCCTTCTTCTGCAACCTCAAGAAATATGAATGCCCTCCAAACCCAAACATCTCCCAGAAAAAGAAATCATCATTTGTTAAACCAAACCACTGAAAACTTACAGAATCTTGAATTATCTTGGTCAAGTTACTTACAAAAAGCAATGGGCTTCAAGTAAGATAATAACATAAGCTTAAATCCTTTTTTTTAATGTTTTCTGTGCATATATAGAAAAAACAATTTTTATTGTCTCACTGTGCTGTGTACATGTGCAACTATACAAGTATATAAATAAATTACAGCAGCTTGTACAAACATCTGTATCAGTGTTTTGGTCTTTGATTCCAGGATTAAACACACTTTTATAAAAAAGGACTTATTGGGATTAAGTTTACATTTTCTGCATTTCTTGATGACAGCAATTACTTTTTAGTGCATGAACAGTTGCTACTTACATTAACTTCTGTTATAGCAATATCAACGACGCTACCAACAACAATTAAGGCATCAAAAGTGTTCCATGCATCAGTGAAATAGTGCTGTTAGGACAAGCATTCAGCAGAAAGAAAGCAAGAGAAAAACACAAACAGAAAAAGAGAAGAAAAGGACAGTGTTATAACACAGAAACACTCTAGGCTTCTCTAATGTACCACTATACAATCTAAACTTTGCCTTTCATAGCTAAAAAAGATTGGTAGAAAAAAAAGGCTATTTATTTCCCATATCAACATAATTGACCTATGACTGGTCTGTACTCAAAACTTTAGAAACATCAGATCAAAATCTGTGACTTGTCCAGATGATGGAAATAGTGGGGAGACAGAGAAAGAGAAGTAGGGACTGGGGAAAGTAAGCTGGGATATACTCACATCAGCTTCACTGAGAACGACGTCTACTATGCTGCCAATAACGATGAGGGAGTCAAACGTATTCCAGGCATCACTAAAATAGCCCTGAACAGAGCAGGCAGGGTGCAAACGTTTGTGATTACACATGAAATGTCAAATATTTGCATACTTCTGTTTAGTTTTGCATAAACAGAAATTAGTTAAACAAAACCTGTGGTCTAATGAGAAAACAAAACAAAACCAAACAATATTGCCTACTGAAGGAAAAGCAACATATATGTGCATGTGTGTGTATATATATAATTATATATATACATGTACAGACACACACAGACACACACACACACTCTACACATGCAGAACACGACATCAGATAAGCACAATGTTGGCAAGCAAGCCATCATCCAAAATTGGTTTTGGGCTTCTAGCAAGGCTGAAAAATTCAAACATATATACCCTAATGAGGACAACAAGGCGCCTTTCATTATATTTCTGCAAGACCAAGCCAATTGAAACCTCCTTATCATCAAGGAATTTGTGATAGTCTTATCTAAGTGATTGGTAAAAATATTCAAAGGGTCGTCTGATCACTGGCTAAACATGCACAGTTATTAATGTGAAACTGTGCATAAAGATTAGAGAACTGACTTAATCTCCTATTCATAAACTAGGTCTAATACAGGAACTCATCCTACATTTGCAGTCAGAGGGTGATTCTTTAGCCAGTGAAGCCAGTGAGCCAAAGCAACCTGAACAATTTCTTAATACTTTTGGTTGATGCAGCCAGTCCAGTGTCTGAAAACTCATTTTCATCAATTGCTTAATCACCCTTCTGATATTTTATGCCTTTAAATACATTCCCCACATGTGTGTTCCTGGGACATGGCTGCAAAGGGTTATAAAGGTCTATAATGCAATTAGCTGACTGTGGGCATAAAACAGCACGTTTGAGCAAAAAGGTACTTCAGAAGAATCCTCCAGGTAGGTTCCAGTGTAGAACAAATCAAGATGTATTACAATTGTTAAGATAACTATGGAGATCAGAGGTTTCTGCAATATGTGGCTTTTTCCTAGTTATTATAGAAATCCATAACTGCAAAAAATACTGAACTTGCCCTTTACCTCATTCAGATATATTAAAGTATCAGTCTACCATGACTAAGGAATGTGCATTACATGTGAAAAGCTGGAATGTACATTTTGTACATATGCCTTTCTTGGTAATTAATTTTAAAATACTAACTTTTCAGCCACTATTGAAGCTCTAAAATAATACATTTAGCAAGAACTTTAAAATTACAAATGCACTAATCTAATATCTAGTTACCCTTTTTATTACACTGTTTGCTCTAAGATAATGTTTTAGCTGAGTAGTTTAAGTTATGCATGAGTTGTTAGCAGAGAAAAGAAAAGTCGGTTCCAAAACCTATTTTAGAATTGGACTGATGTTTTTCTCAAGATTTTAAATTGTTAAAATTTCTAGTAATTTCACAGTTAAAATTAGTGCACCTGAGTACATTAATATTTGAAAAAAGGCTTATTTTGAGTGGAAATTTCCTCTTGGAGACTATGAGAGAGCTGCTACAGTAGACAACAGCTCTACATTCTTGGAGAGGAAGCAGGGTCAGGAAAGGTTCATTATGTTTTTAATGCTACTTTTTAAAAACACAAATTGCTACCATCATTCCTTTGTCTAAGGAAGGGGCTGAAAGAGGAAAATAGATCAGAGTATTGTTATCTCTACAACCCTTTGCACTACTCTGGTTCTTTGGGATCAACTATCAATTCCAATTTTGGGGGAAAAGCCAGTGCTCTTGGATTTGGCCTCCTGAAGAAAAGCCTCCACTCCAAAGGGCTCTTGCACAATTCTCTGCTGCTCCCTCCTTACTCTTCCTGCTCATGGGAACAAACCATTCCCAAAGTTTTACTAAGAATCACACTGAACCACCCCAAAAATATTGAAATTTATAATCCTAATGAGATTAGCAGCTGCAGACCAATGAAAGGGAGCTGCTCTCATCATATTCTTCCTGATCATTTGCATTCCTTATTTCTAAGAATCTTCCTTGATTTTAGAATAGCAATATTTTTATCTATATATACACAAGAGACTATTGGCAAACAGCAAACACATAATCAGCATGATCCTGAGCTGTGCTATCTTCCTCTACAAAGGGAACCAAAAAAGGTCCTTCAAATAAAGGATAATTTCAGCTATAGGAATAGTTACTTTACTAGACACACTACAAGATAAAGCACCAAAATAAAAAAATCACATTTTGATTCAATACAGCTAAAACACTTTACAGCTAAAATAATTAACACATTCATTCATTTATTTTATGAAACCTTTTCCATCAGTATAGACAAATATTGTTCAAACTAATATGTAAAGCAAAAGCATACAAATAAACAAAAAACTAAGAGAAAATAAAGATGGTTTTGGAAAAGGGAGGAATGGACAAGTCACAGCAAATAAACATCATGCAAATAAGTTGTTTTCACCACTGCAAGGACCCAAGATCAATTCACTTACTAGCCATCTTTCCTTTTTTCTTACAAAAATCTGATGTAAAACGACATGGAAAATCATTACAGGTTTAAGCAACAACTGGCTACCAGGAGGCTGTACATACGGTATGTGTGGATGGATTATTTTTGATTCAATAGCTGTGTTTTGTTTTGAACGGCACTGAACCATGCTGAGTAACAGATTTTAGCAAATGTGAGGAAAAAGACCTGTTCTTTTAACTTATATTGTGAAAAATTTGCTCACTGAGAAATGCCGAAGGACAAAATCACAAATCCTGGGGAATAGGTAGGCATAGAGAATTAGCAACAAAATATGTTTCCATACATCTACCATATAAATATTTTAGTTCTTTTAGTACTCTCTTGGAAAATTTAGGGCCTCATTCTGCAAAGCCTTGTGTGATCCAATCTCCCAGTCAAGTGTGCCAGACACTCAGCATCACCTTTACTATAGAGCACTTCTCCAGGTTTTATGTATTTCAGAGCTTCAAGGCAGTCTGCAGTGCCTTGGTTTTACACAACACAATATCATAGGAAGAGCGTCAATAATTTATAATAGCCTAAAGTTTATATGACCAGCAAAACCAAAAGATCACCGTTTTCACAGGACTTTTGTCTGCATATTAAGGGGACACTGTCAAGCAGATGAGATAAAAACTAACATGTTTTTATCTATTCTTATTTTTACAAAGATAAATGGAGTTTTTATTTGATGCTTTGATCATCTCTGAAATAACTTTTTAAAGGCACAAAATTAATAAATAAAACTTTATTCTGTCAGACTAGCCTAAGAGACCCACCCACCAGTGACACAGATATAGAAGAAATTTATCAGTCTTTCCTCACAGACCATAAAGCAAAGCATTAAGTTTGGTTTCAGATTGTTCCTACTATTATTAAACTTTAATATGAGTTAAAGCAAAAGTTTGGTTTCAGATTGTTCCTACTATTATTAAACTTTAATATGAGTTAAAGCAACTAATTGTTGTTTTAAACATGCATCTATTTTGAAATTTAGATTAAAGACATTAAATTCTGCTTAAGGCTGCTATCAGATTTTTTCATTATTAATGAACTATGTAATATGTGTTGCCAATAGGTTTTGTTAAAGAGTATCTGATAATTTAAAAGGTTATAATCTCCAATGAATAACAGGAACAACCTTAAATATACTTTATTCCCTTCCTGTTCATTAGTCTCTTCCAAAATTCTGATTATCATCATGGTCTTTAAACCTTGTCCTGCTAATTAAAAAGTTTAAGGTATTCTGCACCTATGGGGGACCGAAATTCAGGAAAGGAGACCCTTCCACTGGCAGTGTCTGCCCTTCAAACTCTCAGGGTTCAGATCCAGGGATGGCTCACAGTGAAAGCATCCAGTCAGGTAGAAAGCATGTTGCAACAGAATTAAAGCTCAAATTGTACAGAGTCTTAGAGACCAGTTTTAACACATTGCATTTGCTAACAAGTAGGAAGCCCACAGTACAAATGGAGCTCTGTGATTTGTACACTCATGATCAGACCACTGTGTTTGGCATTAGCTGCTATTTCTGACTACAGTCACAAGTGCATGGAGAACCATACAAGGATTCACAATCTTCTTTCAAAAAGCAGATGATAAAATGCAGCAAAGTCCTCTGTGCAAAACAAGGATATAGAACAGGAAATACAGATCAGGAAACACAACCAGCATACTCATGACACTGTGGTCCACACAGCTGAGCTATCTCCTCTGGGACCTAATATTGTTCTATTTTTAATGTGAAACCCTTAGCATTTAAATAAGATAGCTGACACAAAAATACAAATAAATTCATTAGAAATGTACAATGGACTGGACAGTGCAGAGCGAGACCACGGGAGAGCGGGTAAACATTCACCCTGAACTCCACAGTTCACATCTCAACACCAGATCTCAAGAGATGGATAATTCCTTCACTTCTGCAGGCAAATAAAGCTGGCTTTAAACCAAGTAAAGCTCAGTACTAAATGCAAGCTGAATAAATAGTTTTGAAAGTCTGGAAAGTTGCTGTCCACCTGCTGCAGCCTGAGCTGGGGCAGCCATGCTGGGAGCACAGAACTCCCCAGCTCAGAGCAGGGACAGGGCTGCCCCCAGAACTAGGGCTGCTTCACACCAGCAAAAGGCACAGCTCCCAGCCAGCCTCATGGGCAGATATCCTGGCTGCTTTAAAAGAAGGGCAATGGGAAAGAAAAAGTACCAGCCTTGGATGGTGAGAGCAGCAAGCTTCAAATGGCTCCTCTGGCTTTTTTCAAATTCCAAGTGTAGCAAGTGAGCACATTTTACTCATTTATATAGCCCAGAATAAACATTAATTTCATTGTACTAAAACCAAATTTAGTCTGTTTGTTCATCATTAACTTCTGCACTTCATAAATGAAGTATGAGAACTGAACAAAAAGGTTGCATTAGCTGCCACAGGATAGTTTTATCTCTTTTTCAATTGTAATTGAAAAACTACAGTTTCTCTTGCAAATCTACTTTTGAAAATGTATCTGCATCATTCATATTGACAGTGTCCCTTTAAAACAAGGAATCAAGCCCCACTCAGTGTGGGGCCTTTTACCAAATATTATGTATATATAACTGAAAACATAAAAATCTAAAAAGGCTATTGCATACGTAAATTATTTATGCTTATATGTTTGTAATACTTGGCTATATTTTATAAAGTAAACAAACTATTTTTCATTTTAGAATGGGAAATTATACAGGATACAGGTCTTTACTGGAGATTAAATTAGTGTCAAGTGATGAATGTAGTATCCAGAACAGGAGATGTGGTAATGCTTGTAACAGGAAACAGTTTATCTGATTTAGAAAGGGACATTTTCATCACCTGAAAATATTCCAGATCTCATCAACCACTTTGTTAGTTTTTTTTTTTCCTGATATCTGCATTTAATTTCCTGGAGTTACATTTCTATTATAATTTCTCTGATAGATAAAGGTGGGAAATGTTGGTTCCTTTTGTTCTTCGAATAATATACAAGAAGTGTGAAACACATCATACCTAATTCCTGTGGTGATGACCTAATTAAAGCATATCTTAAACTTACCTTGGGTTTGAATGCAATCAGTTTCAAAACCATTTCAACAGTGAACACTCCTGTGAAAACCATATTCATAATGTCCATGGCATCATTAAATAGCTTAGACTGTCCATAGTGCTGTGAATGAAAAATAAAACACTTACAAAAGTAAAGGCTTTAAAATGTGAAGTGAAAGCAAGGCAGCCTAAGACAAAGTTGACAAAAATGCAGCATAGGAAAACACTTACTAGTAAAATTTGTGAAGCACATCTATATACGTGGAAGATTAGCTGAGTATCCCTGGTCAAGCATGGAACTGTTTAAATTTATTCTGTTTAGGCACTGAGCAGAACAAAACTGTCATTCCTCAACATCCTAAGGGAATCTCCAGAGAGAAAGTTGTTCCCTCAAAAGATGAGTATTAGATAACAACATTTTCCCAAGTTTTATACGCAAGGTTTTAAAATTACACAGGCTTGTGTCACACCTGCTTAGAAAGCGTGAAGTATGGTAGTCACAAAAAAACACAGTGTGTAGGAGGTATATTTTTAAGAGGACAGTGTATGCAACTTTACTGAAAAAAAGCAGAATGATTTTGTAAACTGAATTCAAACCATGCTTTTTCTTACCAAAATCTGAAATACTAGGGAAAGAAAGAGACAACTAGAACATGTCACAGAAAAGTATTGTGATCATAAGTGCTTTCTTTAAAATTCTACTTCATAAAAAAATACAGGTTGCTATAATTTAAAGGCATTATACCACCCATACCCTTCCCCTTCATTTATGCCAACAGTTTCAAGAGAGTTTCTGCTTTTCCTACCTGCATAGCCAAGCAAAGGGTGTTCAGCATGATGAGGACAAACATGATGTATTCAAATCCAGTAGAATTCACCACATACCAGAACTTGTACTGGTAAGGATTTTTTGGAATATATCTACGGAGAGGACGTGCCTTCAAGGCATACTCTACACACTGACGCTGAAAAGCAAATATAGCAAAAAACTGTCAGACTATAACCTAGCAGTTCATCAACTGGGAATACAATCATTAAGTGAAAATTGTTAAATATAACTCTCAAAACCACTCTGTCTACTTGATTTAGGGCCTTTTATTATTACTAAAGTGCAAAAGGAGCTCACCAATCCTTACTTGATTATTTACAACTCTATCTAACCATAACCACTACTCAGCCACATGCAAAAATCAAATAATGCTCATGGAAATTCTGGAGGCTTTTGCCTTTATACACTAATATACTATAGTATCTATGGGTATAGTACACAGCAGGACTATTAAGTCATCTTTAAACCATGTTTTGTCTTTACTACTTTGTCAACCACCAATGGGCCTGCCAGCATAACACCTTAGAATCAGCAAAATAAATACTGAGGAGGTGTTACTTCTAATAGCTCAGTTAAATTGCCCAGCAAAATCACATATGTAGGAACATCATGGATTCATCTCATAACCTGTTAGTGCCCAAAATCTTCAGGGCTGGGCCTCCTGCTTGTGTCTGGAGGATTTCTTACAGGCCCTGACTAATGGGGCACATGGTGCAGAAAAAATCCTGGCTGCAGTCTCATGCTTGGCTTTCTTTAAATGAAGTGTGTTGCAGTCAGCCAAAAATACCCAAAAATTGTGACTTATGAGTTTCTCAGTCAAAGGATTAAACACTAAATGGGGAAAGATTTTTGTAATTTTAATCTGAATATCCTCTGTGAATTTCTAAATAAATGGAGGTGAGAAGTAGAACATTTTGAAAACTTGAACTTTGGACACTTTCAGACTATTTGGAACACAAAACTATTTTCCAGATCTTAGCGTAAAACCTATCTCTGCCTCTGGCTGTATTCTCATTAATGTGACACCAAAAAACAATATGCTAGGAAACCAGCAAGCTTAGCGGACACCTTTCACAACAAAAATACTGATGGGCTGGGCTCACAGAAAGGTACAACAACCTGAATACCCTGATAAAAAAAAATACCCAGATAGCAAAAAAATTAATAAATACTAAGCTGTGTGTTTGGTGCCCTCTTCTGCCCCAAAGCAGGAAGGAAGCTCTTAATGAATAAACAAAACCGGCTACTTTTAAAGCTTAAGAATTCATTATTTATTTTAACCTGATTTTTGTCCAGCTCACAGTTCTTATACTCTTGTTCTCCCTGTTCTTGGAATGTAACAATCACAAAACCAACAAATATGTTCATCATAAAGAAAGCAATAATGATGATATAGATGATGAAAAAGATGGAGATCTCCACTCTGTAGTTGTATACAGGTCCTACATTCTCTCCATTTGAATCAATGGCTTTGTACAGCAGTCTGAAAAACAAACAAAATTTTATCTTTATTACCATTAAAATGAGAAAATAGTAAAATATGCAGACTCAGAGGACAGGTTTCTGAAATGGTCTGATGTTCACTGATATCTTCTTCTATTAACTGATAGTGCTTGCAAGAATATAGAAGCCAGAAGAATCACAGCATGCTGTGTTATATTCTTTTTTTTTTTTTTCCTGAAAGAATTAAGTTAATGACACAACTTTTGTAGTTTTCATTTATTTATTTATTTATTTCCCCAAATAAAATTTTCTCATTCAGGGAAACAGTGAGTGGCAGTTAGCTCTTTCTAGATTTTTCTATGAATGTACTGCTGTCTGATTTTTTAGTAAAAGGCTTACTTGAAGGCCTAGAACTTTCAAATTGGCCTTATTTAAGGGCCATTGATGGATAAGCATCTAGAATTGTAATTTCCATTAGAGCTGAGGAGAAGATCCCTATAGCAGATGTAGCAAGACTGGGAATCAATACAAAAAAAGTTCACTTTTTCTTTCTTTTCCTGAAATACGGGATAAGTGCCCAGATTCAGGATAATAGGTTTCTTTGTTTCCTCCCTTTTTACACCACCACTTAAAACTGCTATATTGCTCAAAAATGTCTGGTAAATGATAGTGAGTTGTTCTGGAAAATGCAACTCTGGTAACAACACAGTGCAAACATGGAGAACCCACTCACGCTGGCCAGCCTTCAAAGGTGGAGACTGTGAAAAGGGCCATCATAGCAGACAGGACATTATCAAAGTTGAAATCACTGTTTTGCCAGACCCTCTCTTTGACCATGGGACTATCAACATCTCCGTCCTTGTAAACGATGTAAATCCCTCTGTGGAAAAGAAACTGACATTAGTGAAATGCTGAACTGCTCCCAGGATTGCTCAATGCACTACTCAAAGCTGTTTCTTACATTGCCTTTTCATGTTTGTTTTATTTTCTTCCTAACCTTGTTTTCTGGTGGGATTGAGATGACAATTCCAATTTACACAACCCTATATGGCCTGACCCATGCAAAATGCCTGCCCATACACAGTTTAAGTTATTCAGAACAAAATGCATCCCATTCTTAGTCAAAAGATCCCCTCACCGGCATTCCTCAGGGTTCTGTTTTGCCTCATCAGTGCACTTGTAGAATTTTCCCTACACATAAAAACAAAACAAAAAAAAGCAATGACAAAACACAGAATATGCAAAATGAATGATTTTATACTATGATTGGTTCAGGATGGAACCAGCCCAGTCCCAGCAGCAAACCACCAAGAATTAAATTCAACTTTTCTTTTCTTGGTGGACTGTAAGTTCTGAGAATGTCTTACCTTAAACAGCTGCACCCCAATACAAGCAAACATGAACTGCAGCAGAGTTGTAACAATCATGATATTACCAATAGTTCTAATAGCCACAAAGACACATTGAACAACATGCTGGAAAGAAAGAAAAAAATATGTTTCAACCCAATTTGTCATAGACTACATATCATAAAACTAATTTATGCATTCTTTTTTAAAATTACTATTTTTCTGTTGCCAGCATAATACCTAACACTGCAATTTGACTTGTTTACTAAATTTGTCAGTAAGTCTGTTGACACAGACCCATCAACATCAACTGACTAGAAATTACATAGGCACTATGGATAAACAACTAAAATGCACTGACAGGTTGGCTCATCACAGTCCAAATCTGCTCTCAGTGGCAGCTCCTCCACACACAAACTGCAGTAATTGTGGGCAGAGCCTGGGCTGGCTAACACCAGACATGTTCAAGGATGAGGAACTGATTTCTTCCCTTGTTCTGTAGGCAATTTCTCTTGAGGAAGAATTTTTAACCTGAGGCAGGACTAAAGGATCAGGCCAACAGAAATATGACTTTAAAAATAAAAATAAACACCTTAAGTCCTTTTGCTCTGTTTATTGCCCTTAGAGGCCTCAAGACTCTTAAAACTCTGAGAATCTTCACGACTGAGATAGCACTTGATCTAGAAGAAAAAAAAAAGTTATACTGTTACTGTTAAGATAAATGATTGTATTACAGAATAACAATGTCCTTGCAAATTCCTGAAAAGTGAAATTTGAAAAAAAAAACCCTCCAACTAGACCTCTCAAGATACGTATACAAGGGTTTTTTTAATTCTTTATTGATTCTTTATTACTAGAAAATAGTACCTATCTCATAAATACCATAAGAATAATTTTGATTTCTGGTGCAAATTTGGAATCAACAGCTTAGAAGCTCATCTAAGACCATAATGAAGCAAAACAGTCCCCATAGTATTTTCCAGTGTTGACAAGCTCTTTTGAAGACTGTGTAAATCCTGTAAATCAATGAATCCTTCAATTTCCAACTAACCTTAGATCAAAAGATCTCAAATGACTTTGATTCTCTCTGTTTAAGTAGCTAGGACTGCATTTTGAGCAAATAAGAGTGCAGAGTGTTTTAAAGAACACCCTGTGAAACTGAAAATTTGTGCAATAGGAGGTCTGGTACCAGCAGAGTTCAGAGTGGGGAGCAGCTGCCTGATACCCAGCCCTGCTCTCTTTAGGTCACTCAGGCTTTCACAAATTATTTTTAATATGGAAAAACCACCTAATTAATCAAGAAGCACATTTGGACTCTTTGACTGTGTTAAGTCTGACCAAACAAAACAGAAAAAAACCTCTCCACTACTGTCCTGATTAAGGTACAACTTCTGCCCCCTCAAACACTATCTAGTTCCATATCCCCACAGATCAACACTGAAAGACCAAGCTCAAAAAATCAGATTGCATGTGTGACAATAGCTCGAGAGAAGGGATTTAAACCTCCTGAAGCTCTCCGGAAACACCTGCTGTACCAGTGTCATGGGGCTCTTTCTCGTTCTCCTGGTAATTGTGGGAAGTAGTAATTTGTTTCCAAGCGATATTAGTAATGAATTAGAACACTCTCCAAGAAAAGCACTCCCTCTTGCCAGTACCATCCCTGAGCACTGACCCTGCACACCCACACACCGTGGGGCAACAAAAGGAGCTGGAGCACTGACTTCAGTATGAAACCCCAGAGCAAAAATAAACCCCAGAGCAAAAATACATTCACATTGTAAGTATAGTACTTACTGAATCCCAAATGATACCAGAGAAACGCCCACAACCAGCAAATCCAGCAAATTAAAATAATTCCTGCAGAAGGACCCTTTATGAAGGAATGCTCCAAAAGCTGTCATCTAAAAATAGAATTGTTACACACTTAGTCTATTTTTCAATTTATTCAAATTCACATTTAGGCTGTTTACAAGACACTTGCCTGGAGTGTGAATGCATACAATACTATCTCACTTTCTAAAATCCTTTGAGATATAAAACATACATTACGTACATTATATCTTTCATTTAAATCAGAAAAATTCTGTTCAAACAACATCAACAAATATGGCAGTTGTTTCTGATGTCAACAAATGTTTTATCTTGTGTAAGAATAGATGAGGCTGAGATGATTACCCTGAATTAATTTGGCCTTTGTTAGAAAAATTGCTACAAAAAAAATTTGGTATTTCCATGTTTACTAAACTACAGGGTCCAAATTTTGACTCCTAATTATTCATACTATCATAAGAACTAAAGGAGCTGAAAATCTACTGCAAACACCTGAGAGCCAAAGCTGGTACAGAAGCAGGACAAGGCTGTCCTAAGGTAGCATTACAAGGCTATTTAGCTTTGGCTTATGGGAGACATGAGTGGCTATCTTGGAATAACCTGGAACAACCAACAGATGTTTTTGTATTCTGTGTAATCAGAGGTCCCTAAATTTTGCTGTTCTGCGGACTCTCTCTAAATTTTTTGTTTTCTGTTCCTATGTTTAAATGAAAAAAGCTCACAAAGTGGATCTTGTATGCATCATTTGCAGTTTTCATTAGGAGCCAGTGATAGAGGCTCTATTATTTATGGCTGCAGCCAGCACCTGGGCAGATGATTTTGGGTATCATAAAGCTGATTTGACTCCTAAATCATGAATTAGACTTCCTACCATAACTGTAAGTAAGTACCAGTTAAAAAATGCACAGAGGAATCCAATTAAACCATTAGATGCACAGACTCACCAGCTGAAGAGAATATTGCATAAGTCTTTCCATAGTTATGGATTAAGTTTGAAACACTGAAACTAAAAATTCATAACAAAAATAAGGATACCTCTGAAAAACACCTCATAGTCAGCTCAGTCACATGAATTCTAATTTCTTCAGCCTCAAGATCCTCTTACAGAGCCTGAACACTGAGCTATTCCTTTTCCACACGTAAGAAAATTTGATGCCATCTAGGGAACATCTCATACTAACTGTGCATTTTAATCCCTTTACTTTCTATTCTGTTCCTGGAGGGGTAGGGAAGAGATTTTATTTCACTTCCCCTCACAGCAGATTACTACAGATTTCAAGACTGTTCCCCAATGTGGAACAGAGCTACAGGCAATGGGCATCTCAGTGCACTGCATCCCTGTTCAGTGTGCAGACATTTCCAGGCCTTCTGCAAGGCAAACCACCACCACCACCACTAAAGGCTGTACCTCTGCAAAAGAAAGATGTATTTTTTGGGAAACAAAAATTAATTAATCTCCTTATTCTATTGTTAAGCCCTCTTTTTGGTGATCAAAATACTAAATATTCCCAAAAGCTAGAAGAGTAAAAATGCTAAAGCTTTAACCTATGCCATGGCATGAGACATATAATATAGTTATAGTATAAAATTTCCATTAAATTAGCTCATTCACTTACAGCTGTACAGAGTACATCTAAACTCTGTTGGGAGCTGAACATTAAAATAACCCTGAATACCAAACTAACTATCTACATACAATCTAATCTATCTACAACTACCCATTTACATTGTATATGATAAGAGCAGCACACAAAGTTTCATGTAACAACTCCCACAAAAATTAGGTGAATAACTGACATTAAAGTGCAGGTGAGGTACATATCTCCCCATCTTCACATGGAGACTCATATTTCAATCACCACAAATCCCAGTGGAAGAATTTGCTACAGCTCTCTAGTAAGTTTAAATGGTGTGGGATCAGCACAGTAGGGGGAGGTAGAAAGCACAAATCCCTAGCCTGACCTTTGCTCTGATGTTTTCACCTTTCCCTGGTTGTCCAAACAGCATGATAAACTGAATTTCAATGTCATGCAGGGAGAATTCTCAAATGCTTTAAAGTAATGTTGCAGCTTTTCTGTTATTCACATCCTCATTCATACCCTCAACACTGCTCAATGTGGAAATCCTTGTGTGAGAGCAGTAAGAGCACAGGGAGACTTTTTACATGCTGAGAGTTATTCTGGTTTTAATGCTTACTTTTGTACAAGTTTCTTCACTACAGGTGATAATATTGCCTCTGCTTATCCTAATTTCAGTTCCTTCTTTTTTGAAATTAAGGAATACTACTGTTACTGCAGATCTAGTTTTAAATTTTCTCCTTGCAGAACACTCTCCCTTCTGCACAGCTCGGATACTGTGGGAAGCACAGCAGAGGACATGGAGGGCCCCAGCCACAAGCAAGCAAAGCCAGAGTGTGAGACATGTTAGCAAAGCAGGCACAGTGTCTGTGTCAGCTCCTGACTGTCCACCACATTTGTATGGTACAGTTTATTTTCCTTCACATGTGAGTGCACTACAGAGCTTCCTGGAGAAATCAGAGTCAGAAGCATCAATATTTTTGGTTGTGATGTAGCTTCTCGTAATTTTACAATTCCAGATTTCAGCAGCCTAAGCTCTAGAGTTTCCAGCTTCCCTTGGATAACTCATAAATTGCTCGGTGCCAAAATCTCTTGCAGTTTGAAGGAATGTTGCTTTTCTTAACACATCCAGTTATGCCTCTTTATCCTGCCCTTTATAATTCCTCTGCCTCCTAGAAAAACACAAACGGAAGTGCAGGAGCTGGAGAACCTGCCTCTCAGAGCATGTGGAAGTTTACTGACTCTCTTCTGCCACAGATACAATGGTAACATACTTTTATGGCTTCCCAAATTCAGAGTTGGGAGCTAGTCTGATTTAATGCTACAGCTCTTTTCAATGCTCTGTTCTCTCCTTTAGTTTGGCCTTTCTCTAGTAGCAAAACCCCTGGATATTTATTTCAGTGTGCTACAAATAAGAATAATCAATTCTATAGCAAGCTTCTCACTGCTGAAAATGTGAACTAAGGGGATAAACACTAAGCCTAGGAGAAAATTCACAAGCATAAAAATAGTCTATTACTTACAGTACAGCTTATCTTGTAAACAGCCCAAATATTGCACCAATTAGTAATAATCAAATTGCATTGTGAAGAGTATGCATAGCAATATGAGCAAAAGCTGGGAGAAGAGATCTTGTTAAGCTTAATCCTCAACTGGAAATGCATAGTTTATGTAGAGATTCTTAGTGTGCCAGCAATTTTTAAGTGTATAAATCAGGGTTACTCAACCAAGAACTTGAGGTGAGAATAAGCACAGCATGAAACATTTATGAATCATGTGTAAATCTCTGAAAAAATATTTTGCCAATTTCCAATGAAAAATTTTACTTCCTTGTTCAGCATTTTGTTTCATGTGAATGCAATTTTTGTTTATTTACCTGCTTTACCAGAGTAAATCTTGTACATTGAAAATCTGAGTAGCCCCAATAGATATTCTTAATAATCAGTACACAAACTATACATTAAAATGCCAATTTTTGGCTCATGCATGGGTAATACATTTAAGCAAGCATAATTATGCCTGTCTGTGAATTTAAATGTATGCCCAAAATAAATGCAAAATATCTTAGTGTATAGATAGATAAATGCAAGATATCTTGCAAGTCCTATTGCAAGAAAATAGTTATCTACTATTTTAGCTCTGTGGATATAGTTCAGCAAAATAAATGAGAAATTACATGCTCCCTCCTAATAAGACTGATTATCTCTTTCAGAAATGCCAGAGCAAGGAGAAGGAAAAGCTCATGCGCAGTGACTTATTTTTCCCTTTTCTGACAACTGTAAGTTTAAAAAGGGTAAAAAATGAATTATTAAACTGATGTAATGATAAAAAAGTCAGCTTCTTCATGCACCCAATGGTAAAAAAATAACTAATCAAAACTATGAGGAACTGTCAAAAAAAAATCCTCTAGTTTGAAAAAGTTTAGTTTTGATAGCTTAGAGAAAAGGTGAAGAACACTTCAAGGGCCTTTTCTTGGCAGGTGACACACAAGGAAAATCCTTTTAAACAAGCTTCCTTTAAAAACCTGTTACCTTCAAAATGATCTCAAATGTAAACATACTAGTGAAGACATAATCTGCATACCCTAGGATCTGGAAGGTAAACAAAAAGTTACAAACATTATTGCTAAAGCTGCTTTTGGGCTAACAACGATCAATTAACAATGCATTACCTTTAACAGGATTTCAACAGTAAAGATGGCTGTGAAAGCATAGTCAAAGTAACCAAGTATCTGCAAGGTATAATACGTGCCACAGTAAGAAATCCATCTCTTAATATCTTTTACAACTTAGACCACATACACAACACCTGAATTAATCTAAGTAGATAGATAGAGAGTTTAGACATAGTTTAAAATTCCAGCTATTGTGCAACCATTTTTATTTGCTTAAAAATTTAACAGATGCCACTGTGCTCAGGTATTAGATTTCACCCCTTAATAATTGACAGGACCCAATAAGCAACAATTTCTTTTAATTCAGACTTTCTTCTACCAGCTTTCACAGATACTTTCTTCAAGCCTTTAGCAGAGATACAGAATCTTAAACAAAGAATAAATATTTCTTAATAATGTCTGTGGTTTTTATTAAAGTATTGCATCACAAAATAAAACTTCAGTGGCTGCTTCTAGAGTGCAGATCACCCCTGCTACATTATATTGTTCCTGTATAGGCTTTTGCAGAGTGTCACAAAGCAAATTAATGAATAACTAATCACTTAAAATCAGCACCACAACCCCTTTTCCTTGAAGTGGGAAGATACAGCAGTGATTTATTTGTAGGAAATCTAAAAGAACCCACAAGAGTTGTACAGTGATATGAAATTTCTAAGGGGATTGTGGCTGTGGGATTGACCTCACTGCTGTCAACAGGCACAAGAACAGGTATTTCAGAACCACCCAGAGCTGTGGCCACATCACTAACACCTAAATCAGTGAACTGCAGGAGACTGAGAGTTTAGTCTCAAGGATCCAGCAATCCACCTAGCCAACAGTTGTGCACAGAAATATCCTTCCCGCAGTTCAGCAACTAACCAAGTGGGAAGGAGAAATAAAATAAAGAGACAACACACAAAGAAATTAGTCATACTAGATCAAATACAAAGAAGTAATTTTCCCCCCATATTAGCCCCTTGGTGTGGCTAAAAAAATAGGCAAATATTAAAGCCATATGACAAAGATTAATCAGTAACCAATTCACCCCAGACTTAAAATAAAATAAAATAAAAAATATTTAAAGGCATTCCAGTTTGTAAACTTTCATTCTGTTGCTGACCTGGCAGAGGGAGGGAATGTGAGCCCTCAAGGCAGTAAAAAGAAAATGATGCAGGCCTGGGGCATGTGAGAGTACTTACAACAAGAGGGTAAAGCCTTTTTGAAATCCCTCACACATTTTGTCTGTGTCCCAAACAGAAATAATCTTTTCAGTTACCACACTCTCCACTTACATTTTCCTAATGCTCCTCTAGTTAGAAATACAATTATCAGACCTTGAGGCCATTTCTATAATAACAATTGCAATATTCTCCACCAGCTCTCTCTTTTTCCTACCCATTAGTGTGATTTATTTATAGGATTACATTGGTCCAGCTTTGTAGATAAGGGAAGGACACTGCTCTCCTGAATAGTGCATGAAGAGTGTCTTTGTGCTTTGGCCTCTTTTTACCTCTGGAGAAAGTTTTAGCATGCTGGTTTTTACTAAACTTACTGGAAAAGTGTTCAGAGAATGCCAACAGCCTAAAGAAGACTTTCAGAGGTTGCACCAGCACCAGCAAGAACTAGAGAGACACAACCTCTGCAGCCTCAGCAGGCCCATCTGTCCTGCAGGATGCAGCAGAGTTTCTCTGGCTCTGTGACCATCTCTACAGATCATTTTGTATCTAAAACAGAAGAGGGCTGAAAATTCTGTCAAAGCATCCCCAAAGTCCCCATGGACCACTACCAAGCTGCACCATCTCAGCTATTTCCTACCTAATCTGAAGCAAACCCAACTCACAAAAATGTGAGACTCTTGCTACACAGCTGAATCAAGTGCAACAAGGCGAAAAAAGTCCATGGGCATGAGAGTGGATTTTTTTTAGTTTCTCTGTCTAATAATTGTGCTTTTAAGTAACAGGTAAGTCTTCCACTAGATTAAGCACTTAAAATGTGCTTTAAAAAATTCAAGAATTTGTTTTGGGAGAACACATGTGTTTAGTCCCCACAAAAACTACAATTTTATCGATTAATAGAGACATTACTGAAATTAAGGGTTTTTAGGCTGAAATGGCATTTTTCTCTGAGTCAAGGCAAGAGCTGGGCATGCTCTGATCCTCCTCTTACATGTGCGTTTAGAGAAAAGTGAAATTTGTTTAGTTTCTGATGCAGCCAATCAAGAATCCAAATAGCCTTGAGTCCAATGTGGGGGTAACTCAAACCCCTCAGAGTGGCCACATGAGCTTCCCTGAGAGAGGAGGTAACACCTTCATGAATCCCTACACTCACTAACAGAGGGATCATCCAAGTGCCCCAAGATCAAATAATAGAGTCAATGAAGAGAGGATACATCAGAGTCTCTTCCAAACATGATAAACAGTGATAATTTTAACTGGCATTTTTAAATCAGCATCAAACACTGTGAGGCAGTAAGAGTAATTCAGGAATTGCACATCAGGTACTCCAGCTGCAAAGTAGGAAAAAATATGAAAATTATAGACATTATATTCATCTTGAGAATATTTTATCCTGATATATTTATAGTCACAGAAAAAACATTATGTAAATAATGAACACCTCTAATACGGATGATGTTCCATCAATAAAGTTAATTGTCTTTAAAGATTTATGCTTCTTAGAGCAAAAGGAATATAAATGCATAGCTTGAAAAAGAAGAAGGAATGTTTTTTAACGTGAAAATTAAAAACCAGGCACTAGACCCAAAGGATTGTATGCTGTGAGGGGAAATTTATCTTCAGACAAAAATGAAGGGCTTACATTATTTCGAAAAGAGTGGCTACGAATTGGGTCTTCTGCTGCTAAGGAAACACTGCTCAGCATGATGAAGACAAGGATGAGATTGGTAAAGATGTGGTGATTGATAAGTCTGTGGCATCCAACTCGAATTCTAAAGAGGAGATACAGAAATACACCATTTTGCACACAGAATTCAGCAGATGGTTAATACACAACATGTTTTCTGTTACTCTGCCAACACTGATGGAACAGAACAACAATCAGCAGTTAGAAGCAATGAAACTCCTAAAGCTATCGATCTGATTCCTCAGAATGTAAATAAATTCAAAATCCAATTCACCCGTACTGAAGATGCACTTAAAACTATCTGGGAGGGATTGGTTTCCATTGCGTTGTGAACACCACAAGTTCCAGTGCTTGTACCACTGTGCACGTGCAGTCACAGGTCAGAAAGACCAAAGCTAGATAATAAATTATTCCAGATCCCCAGTTTGATTTGATTCTTACTGAAGTTGTCAAAATTACTCATCTTAAGACATGCAGCTTAGGTTGCAGATCTCCTTGTGCTACTTAGGACTCAACTCAAATCAGAACCTCCATGAAGATTTTCTTATAGAACTACAGGACATGTGGGTGTTGGAGGCTCCAGAGCTGTTAAGTTTTAGCCACATGACATGAAGTGTAACTGTGCATATGCTTAGAGTAACTGAGCCCAAGGTAATCACAAATAGAGAGCAGGTCTGGGATTAAACTGACAAAAAGGCAGGATCAGGTTCATAACTGACTAGCACTGAAGTTGGTTGACTAAATTCTGCTGAAGACTCAGAAGGCTCTTGGACAAATTTTTTTCACCTGTTATTAAGTAGATGATTGGAGTGTGGTGTATATTAGTAAAGCAAATTGGCCATTTTAGACCAAGAATACATAGTGTTAGTTGAAGCTGAAAGCAATTTGAAATGTTCAACAAACTTAAAAGATTTTGCATCCAAAACATTTTATCTTGATCTTCTTCTAAACTTGATGGCCTCTACCACTGAAAGGCAGCATTCTCCCATGCCAAGTAAATATTAAGTAAAGACTTCTACTGACTAGTCAAGCTTGCTGTCTTCACCAGTGTACAACTCCAAATGCTCTGGAGTTAGACTAAGTGATGAAAGATTCCACTGTCTCCCCAAAATCCAACTATTACAGTTCTTGATTTTTATGAAATAATTTGTCTTTATCTTTGATGCTTGTTTGAATCTGGGAAATGCTGTTACCCTGAGAGGAATATGTGCAACCTTTCTCCTAATTTTCTCTTTTTCTGGTTTCTCCTCCACAAAGGTTACTAAGGTTACTAGAAATTCTGTCTCTTGTAGAAGATGTTCAGATCTTTTACATCCAGTGACTAACATAGTACATAGATAATACACCTCAAAGGGTACTTTCCAAACAGGTGAGAGCTCAGACTATATGTACAAAATGCTATTATCTTCAACAGTGGGAAGAAAAATAACATATTTTTCAAATTCTTCTCATTTACCAAGTCAATGAGAAAATTTTAGGAGGGAAGCCAATCTCTTTTCTGTTGAAGACACTAGATTTCTGCTCCTGGTCTCCCTAGAAGGAGGTTTGTTACTTCACTTCTAAACCTTGAAGTCTAAACCAATATTTTTCAAAATCATATTTACGGGTTGGTGCTGCTGAAAATGAAGAAGGCACTCCCTTCAGGGATCGGTGTTATCTTCTCCTTCATGTTGAGTTCTGATATTCTACGGGGACGTGGGCCTGCTGGGACCTCTGGTTCATCCTCCTCATCTTCTTCATCTTCACCTACTTTAGATTAAACATTCTTTTTACTATAAACTAAAAAATATCAAGGTTTTGTTCATAACAATACAAAAGCACAGCTTGCATGAGAATACATATGGCTTATAGGAAATATACATTTGTAGCATGACTCTAAAAATCGATAAACCAATATGTGAAGATCCAAATGTTGTCACAAGCTCTCACACAGGCTGCTGTGCATATGTGGGTGTGTGCATGAGTGCATGTGTGCAGGCTTTGCTGGTCCTGAGCAGCCTCACCTGGGAACTCCTCTGGAGTTCCAGTTCAGCTCAGCCCCTGACAGCCTGTCCATGCCTGAGCTGAGTGCTGAGCTCTGGGCACTGGGTGAGCACTGTATGCTCAAAATTCAGGACAGATTTCTGTGCCATGCATCCAGGCAATCAGGCAGAACTGATTTTCAGATAAGTATGTTCACTGGGCCAAGAAAAAACCGACCAAACATCATCAGCCCTGGAATGTCCTCTTTTGCCAAATGTTTCAGAGAAGTTTAGAATTTGCTCTCCCATCCAGATAGTGTTACCAAAACAGTCCTGAGGCTCACAATATTAACTCTCAAATGCTGCTTGTACTGTCTAGGAAGCTGCAGAAAAATATAATACTTAGGCCCATTTATCCACTTATAAGACAGCACAACTTCACTGGCTTCAAAGGAACTGATTTAATGTTCACCAAGAGCAAGTTCAGGATATTTTAGCAAACAAACTTAAATGTGTTTCTAGCTAGTATTCACATACCTGGTACATCACAGGGGGGATAGGGATCTTTATCCTCATCCTCTCCTTCTCCATATTCACCAATTGTCACCTACAGCAATGAAAGGGATGCACAGGAAGAAAAACAAATTTTAATATAGAGTACAAAGCCCACAAAAAGCATACCAAATAAGCCTCTGAAGTCAGAGAAGTGAGTTTTCTGAAGCAGAGTAACTCTGAGAACGCAGGAGAGGTGATGTTTTATTACTCATTTTTCAAAAATTATTTTTCTATAGTATCCACATTTCTCTGGCTGTGTAAATCACCATAAGAATAGAACCAACACACTTTTATAAAATCTACCAAGAATGTTTGAACTTTCTAAGAGTTCATCATTCACTGATCTCATTGGACTTATCATGCAAAATACAGGGATCCTAAAAAAAATCATATTTTTCTAACATTAATTATTTTGTTCTTTAAGAGCTTCCCCTCTCAGGATCTCCTGGAATTAAAAGGATTTTTCTGGTTTAAGAGACACTGTGAGGACACAAAGTATCGGAACTAAGTTTCCTTTGCCTGGAAAAAAATGTAGGGATGATAGGCTCATGAAAGAAAATGTACAACGCACAATACAAAGTACTCCCTAGCAAAATCAGTAAAATTGCTTCTTAGAAAAGAGACAAGTTTTAGGATAAACACCTTACTATCCTTGGGCTTCTTTTGGTCGCCTTCTGGCTTTTCACTTTTTTTATTTTCCAGACTCTCCTTTCTATAAAACAGTACAATAACAATTACAAGGCATGCCATGTAAAGACAGACAATTTTAAGTGAAGTATACCAATTCTATGCAAAGTTGAAAGCCTTACAATAAAATATTTGAAATATTTTGTACAGCTGCAGGTGTCAGAGCAATAAAATCTACTGCATTTGAATGCAATGATCCATTTAAAATATTATGATTTTGAATATAATTCCAGAGGCTAATCCCTAAAACATTCAATGCACGATCATTACTCCTTTCTAGAGGGATAAACTGTGCCCTTGGACTCATACAAACAACTATCATTGACTTCAACAGGCTTGCACTGATTTCAAAAGAAGGTTTTCTACTTGTCTATATAAGGCTTAGAGAATTGATTCCACAGGGAGCTGTGCACTGGCCACAACAGATAAATTCTTGTGCTAATTGCACAATAAATCCTACTGTTGCAATGTTTAAATATCAGTTAGTTTATCATTACATTCTTAATTCACCCCAACTACTATCTAACTTTTATCTAAAATCATATTGTTTGTCTATTATTCTAGAGTCTAGACAAACCCTTTTATTTTTTTTCTGAGTCCAGCACATGATGAAGTTGGTAAAGATATTCATACAAAAAAAACCTCATGGAAGAATTCAGTATCCTCCTCCTTTCCTCTCCTGCTGGTTCAACATGCCCATCTATTTTACCTCGCATTCTTTTTCCTTTCCTTTTCTTCAGCTTCTTCTTTCTGAGCTGTATTTAGACTTTCAGCATCTGCCAAGTTATCCACAGCAATGGCCAAGAAGACATTTAGCAAGATATCTATTTCAAATAATTTTAAGGACATTATGCCTTACCACACTTGTGTGGTTTATTATCAGCATAAACACTGACAATGTGAGAGAAATAAAACACATGTTCCCAACCTACAGCATGGAGGTTTGTGATGCTGGAGTGTAGTGCAAATAACCCCCCTTTAATGGACCAGACTGATACTGGCTGTAAAGTGAGCAGAGATCCATTAGGGTCACGGGTTTTAAAATAGCAGAATGCTTGAGGTATTTTTTTAAATAAATGAAATTCAACTTCATGCTAGCCCGAGCAAGTCCAAGTATGAAATTGTCTATTGTACGTGAAGACTGTTAAGGCATTTTGAAAAATTCATTTTTATAATGCACTGTCTTTCATGTCTACAACAATCTATATCAAATTCAGTTCTTCAGTCTATATCACTTAACCACAAATACTGATACAAATACCATATAGTGTAGAAAATACAATGTTTTTTGCCCTTTCATCACCTCCTGACCTTTCAAGAACTTCTGAGAGTGACAATAGTTCGTTTCTACATGGGGCTAAGGAAGTATTTCCAGATCACTAAAGGCAGGGAAGGGGAATGTTGCAGCAGACTTTGTCCCAGCTGCCCCAGAGTGTGTGCCCTGGTCCCTGCCCTGCAGAGGGTCCCTGGCTCACCCTCAGCCCGTGCCAGAGCTCGGGGCAGCACTGAGTGCTGGGGATGGACAGGGCACCATCGCTGCCCATGAGCTGGGCTCCAGCCCTGCACTGCCAGTCGTGACAAACAGCAGCAGGGAAAGCTCCCAAGGAAGGAAGAAAGAAAACATTCTCTGCTTTCTGCCATGGTGGTGGCCAGAGATGGCCTGGACATCACTGCCTCTTGTTCCTCAGGGAACAAAGAAAGGTCTGTTTAAAGGACTCGGCACATGCAGAGAGCACTTGGCCGTGGCCATTTACCCCCTCCCAGAGGGATTTTGTCGATGTCCCTGGCACACAGCCCCACTCAGAGACATTTCCAGCCAGTGTAAAGGATACAGTTACCACAGATGAAGAGGATAATGAAATATATACAGACGATCATGCCTGAGGATGAGGGACCACCGTATGCCATTATGCCATCATACATGACAGCATTCCAGTCTTCTCCTGTTAGGATCTAAGGAGCAGATATTAGGAGATTAGTAGTAACTCAGCATCAAAAGTGAATAGAGAAACATATTTCCTCTGACCACACAACACAACTAACCTTCTGTATGCATAAAGCAATACCATGTTCTTCTCATGCATTGTTTAAAAATTCCCATTTAAACAAACATCTCCTGAAAGCTTGGGTTTAACTCTAACAGCTTTTATTTTGTGCTATGCATTTATATGACCGAACTTCAAAGGCAAAAATAATAAAAATGAAATTTTATTGAAATTTTATTGATCTTGGCATGCCAAGTAAGAGCCCTCCTTTTCGCTAATGCCATTTATATTGCAATGTCAACAAATGTCCATCACACAAAAATAAAGTCAGTATATGTTTTAAGGGTCCTTTTTTCTTCTTCTTTTTTTTTTTGTTTGGTTTTTTTTTAAACAGGGGTATTTTGCACCGAGAAACGGGGAAGACATCCTGTGCTGCAACCGCTTTTT
>VZRH01001409.1:333369-420755 GCA_013397555.1 Urocynchramus pylzowi | reverse complement strand
TTTTTTGGGGGGGGGGGGGTTCTCTTTTTAGTGATTCAAGGTAATTGCTTACAATTCACTGCAGAGTATAAAGTAGAGGAAGTTTGTACAAAGAGTATGCTACCCCAGCAAAGAAATTAACCTGAATTAGATTCTTAAACTTTTCACTTTGAGAAGTGTTCTGTTAACATTTTGGAGGTGCTTTTCAATTGAAGTGCTATTAAAAGCTTGCTTATTCCAAGAAATATCATCAGACTTCTGAAAGTAGGAACAATCACATCGTGGTCACACTGACCACTCTTAGCTTTTACTGATATTGTGAATTATTGAGGCAAAATACCAGAAGGTAAATGTGCCTGCAAATATTGTGTGAGCAGCAGGCAGGACCAGGGGAATGGGAGAATGCTCCTTCAAAGCATGATGAGAATTACCACTAATAAAAAGGGGACAAGTACATTTGCCACAGAGTGAATTACTACACATATAGTGGACCATTACTGAGTGGTTAGCAATTGTAGCTGATAGTTTTTTAGACAAAACTCCTTTTCAGCTGGGTCATCACCATTTGTCTTCAAATCAGCTGAAATATAGAGGGAGGACACCTAATGTCAAAAAGTGTTAGGAAATTATGAACAGACATAGTTCTCAGTACTTCCTACAGGAGAGCACTGCTTCCATGTCTGTAAAGCAAGCATGAAAGGAAAACCTCAGGAACAAGAAAAGGATAAATTAATGTTGCTGGTCTATACAGTAGAAACACCATTTAAAGTAGGAAACATAAGAGAGGTGCAAGATGCACTGAAATTACTGTAAAAGAGTAAGAACAAAAGAAAAACAGAGCACTCTAAAGGTATTCTGGTGTGTACCTTCCACTGTTTTGATGATTTGCTTGTTTGGTTTATTTTGTTTGGTTTGGTTTGTTGGGAAGGGTTTAAGCCAATGTCTGTGAACTGAGAGTACTCAGGGCAATATACTGCTGACTTCTGATAGGGAAATCTCACTATATTGGTAGCCTAAAGGATGACATGAGATTTAAGAATCAATCCCTGAATTTTCTGATTTGTGTACAAATCAGGTACAAAGTGATAAGTGTTAGAAACAGTCTCTCTGCACAGCCTCTAAATTGCCTCGACACCGACATGAAAACAGGGGGGAGTGGGAAGTCCTGGTTTGGTTTCTGTGCCCGTCAGTCCCATCCAAGCTGGAGACTGACAGATCTGTGCAGGCCAGGTACTCAGCTACTCTTTGCAACAGCTGAGAATCTGCCCCCATAAGCAAGTCACTATTATATGGAATGCTAAACAGAGTGGCATAACAAAGAAAGATCCAAAATGTCCATGCAGGTGTTTGAATAAACAAAGCACTTCAGGCAGTAAGCACAGCAAAACACAAGGTTCTTCTGTTCTGATGATTCTTTTAAAATACTACTGCAATGACTTTATATATTAAAAGTCTTTGGTTAGCACCTGCAAGTGTCTCAATTCTAATATCATGCTTCTCTTTATAAATCAGTTTTAAAATAATGAATTTTGCTAGTCCTGTAAGAACTTCACAGCTTACAGAGTTCAAAAGGAATTTCATTCAAAAGTAAAGAAAACAATATTTGATGTTCAAATTCAACTATTAAAATTTCAAAGGGTTAAAAAAAAAAAAAAAACAAACACAAAATTATTTCAAACATAGTCTCAGGGCTTCAGAACTAAGAATTTTTATTTTAAAATGCCGATTTCTTTTGAAATAACTATAAGTATGTATAAGTATAACCTATCTGGTAAAGAACTGAACTGGTTGCCTTGTGCCAGGTGACTTGACTGCAGTTAGAAAACACAGCATTATAGTCAGCTAATGATGAACATTTCAGCACTTGTGATGAGCAACTGCAAAATAAGAGTGATGAAATCTTGTTTCACACACCATTAAGAGTGGCTAGGAAAACACAGCTAGGCCTACTTCCACAATTACTGCATATGTGCAATGTTTCCGACACTTGTATTTCAGATTTATCAACCCTTCCATCCCCTGAAAAAAATCCGGTTCTTCATAAAGTGTCACTCCACTGAGTGACAAAAAAACCTACATTTAATGTAAGTAATGCAAGTGCATGTAAAAGTGAAGTACTGTAATTTTAATTCAGGTCTACACTGACTTTATGTGTTAGCCCACAATAAGAAATACTAGCCCCTTTTGTACACGATTATGTGAAGAAAGACAAAGTAAAAATATCTTTGTCCCTACTGAAGTGAATGTCAGTTCTGCTAATTATTACATATATCAGAATGTTACTGTTTCAGACACCACAGGGCTCTTGCTCCATCTCTATCAGTGACTTGCAGGTGCTGTATTACAAACAGAAGAGGAAAAAAAAAAGAACCAATTCACATTAGAAACTCAGCTGTCATTATACTGTAATTCATGTGTCAAAATTGAAACTTGACAGAACTACTGAGAAAGGCACCATGTGGAAGTCCAGCTCCAGCAATGCCAGCAATTCATCAGGTCTTTAGCCAGAAGAAAAGTGCAGCACTGCATGTTCACATTCACTCTGCTAATGCAAGCAACCTGCCAGGTCTCAAAACAACACAGTTCCATGGCCACAGCTCCATAAGGGCAGGTGGTGTCCATGAGACAAATACAGCACACAATTTCAAGAGAATTTTGAGAGACTGATCTCAGCAGGGTCAGCTCTGAGATCTGTAAACTGGCACCCCAGTATTCAAAGGAAGATGCCAAATTTTGTTTTTTCTTTATTCACCTTTTGCCCTTATTTTACTGGCATTCTTCTGGAAAGATTATCTAGATTTCTAAATCTAATAATCTCTTCAATTAAGCTAACTGGTTTCAAACAAAAGAATGCTTGCATTAGACAATATAAGCAACCCATACAGCATGCAGCTTAATACTTTCCTGAGTGGATAGAAAACAGGTCAAATACCTCAACTACTACATTTTGCTTCTGTGGATAAGAATACAACATGAGAAAAACAATCCATTGTATTCATGAGGTACTCTATGGAGCTTTCAGACTTTGGAGCAGGGATTTCCAACTCCACTCCAGGATGTAACATAACTAATGCACGGTGAAGAGTAAGCCAATGTCTATCAGCAATGGTGTGCCCTTGCCAGGTACTTAGAAGAAATAATTCCATAATCCTGAAATACAACAATTCAGTGTCTCTGTAGAATGCAGAAGCGGGCTAAATTACAACCTGAATTACTGAATTGTGGTTTCAAGTATTATTGTTGGAAATGTTTACCTCTTTAATATAAATGATTAAAATTTTAACCCGTTTACATTGTGCATTTTCAATCCATAGGCTGATGTCATTTTCACACTGGTGGATGTTGGGCAGCCTTGTGGTTACACATGCTGAAGGAAAAGTGCTGCAGAAGTGGAGTGATCTGCACAGCTCATCAGTATTGGCTACTGCAGAGAATCTTGGCATTATATTAAACTGGCAAAATTTTAGATCACTCTTACAAAAAAATCATGTTCTGTTTGCTAGTAACAGCCAACAAATTCCTTGAATTGTTGGTTCCAAAGTTTTCCTAATTTTTTCTCAAATTAGTACATGAATTTTCTGAGTGCTTTTTACCAAATCTTTGAGGTAGTCAAACAGGAAAACAGAGTGGAAAAAAAAATTCCCCAAAGTGGCAACATTATCATTGCAAATTCATCTCAAATTTTCCTAAGTCTGCTGTATGCCCAGAAAACACTTCAGAAAGAAGTGGCACTATCTCTTCTGACTGTGAAGCTTCGCAGAGTAAATTCAGTTTAAGGGGAGTCTGCTTGGAAGATGTTCTCCACAATAGTGTAGCAAGATATCTTTTTTCATAGTGCAGATTTAATGTTGTTGTAGATCATTCTTATGGGCTCTCTCTTTTTATAGGCAGCCCATGGAAAAGCAATATAAGGCTGGCTGTGTAGCAGTGGAAGGAGAGCAAATAAATCAGGTTTTGTTATGGTAGCATCACTGAACCAACCACTTGTAGCCTGAAGGATGACACTGAGAACCTTGGGAATGTTGCATATTCTACACACATGTTGCTTTTAATGGACATTCAGGTAGAGGGAATACAAAGAAAAATATTTAGTGTGGTGTTTCTAATCCAGAGACAGTCTAAGCTTCAACTCCTCAGATCAGCACAATCTTCTCAAGAAGAATTAACTCAAGAATAAATAAACTTAGGCCATTAATTTGTACTTTAGAAAAACCCTACTCACAAAAAGTGCACCTGCCCTGCAAGGCAGAAGAATCCAAGTCAGTGCCCATGAGTTTGGGATGCCTTTGACTTGCAAGGTCAGGCACCATTCGTGACACAGCAGCCGCTGCCAGCAGGTGACAGGCAGTGCCAGGCTGGTCCTGACAGACAACAGGACCTGAACCTGCTCGTTTAAGGGCTGTGTTGAAATACATAGTTCAAAGTAAAATTTCAAGTGTCTTCTCACAATTTTTATAGAAAAACTGTTTTAGCACGCCGAGCTGAGGGAGCTATCAGACACTGATATGTATACATCTATATGTAACAGTTACACAAACAATTTCAAGCAGACTCAGTGTTTGTACAAAATGAGGCTATCAGGTCCCAGCAATTTCTGACTTAGAATTCTGCATTCTCTAAAGTAACTGGATGAGAGTTTCGGCCTCAGTCTGGGCCACAATAGGAATTGTTAGGACAGTTAGAAATCCCATTGGTCAAATAACTTAGTTGCAGATAGGACTAAAACTAGATCTCCTAACTACTGCAACTGTGCTCATGTCAATACAGGACATTTGCCAGTATTAAAACAGGCAGATTTGAAAATAACTATCATACTCTAAACCTCCTGTCCATCTCCAGTGGGGGTGGGGAAAAGTGAATAGAACAAACTACAGAAACAAAACCATCAATAACAAAAGGAGATACAGCAAAAGATTGTTGTGTTTTGTTAGATTCTACATGGTAGGTATCAAAAATAAATAGTAAGTATTATCATCATGCTGTTCTAAGCTTACACTATGATGCATTATAAAACCTGTAAAATACTTTTATTACTTTCTTCATGCCTAAATTTAAAATACATTTTTGATCTGGGTTACCTGACTTCTGAAAAAGAAAACCTATTCTTCAAGAACAGCCATAGACAAAGACACTTCAGTGGAAATCGGAATGGATTAAACACTCTGCTTTAGGGAGGTAGAGCAGCATCTCTATTTCAAACATGCACTTCAACCAGGAGGAAGGTCTGCATGCACGAGGGGTTCCATGCTACAGAGGGGTGTGCCTTGGTTACAGAAATGCAAACAGTCTGTGCTCCCAAAAGCTACCACATCCAATGCAGTATGAGCACAAAAGAAGAGTTCAACTGCAAATCCGAACACATTTTACCATGTTTATTGGAAGAACGGCCAAAGCAGCTAAGTCTGCTTTTCTTCTTGTCTTCCATTAAGTCAGCCAGTGTAAGCCCTGGGGAAGCACATGTAATCCCAGCAGTGACGCGGGAGGTGGCAGCAGTCGCAACGCAAAAAACAAAAACGTGTCCGTACACACAACACAAGCAAGGTTAGGCAAAACAGACTGACATCACCGGCAGTACAACTGATCACAGCTAAACCCTTCACCTCTCACGGATCCTCGCATTTTGAGCTAAATTCGCAGTGCTTTGAAGGCAATTTGAAGGAAGTTTTTTCATTGGCTTCAGGATAATCAGCTATTGGTTCATAATAAAGATTTCCAACTTTCACTAAAGGCGTGTTTACAATTCTAGTAATTAAAAGGTTAATTCTGCTATTCAGCAGCATTGAATACCTGCTCATTACCAGTGACAGAGATGTACAAATGCATAGGATTTATAAATAAATTACTTAATGACTTCTCTGATNGCAGTGAGAAACTATTAATCACTGACTTAACCATCTTTGCAATCTCTACCTTTGCCTGCCACAGAAACCTTCTGTATCCTAAACCCAAAGCTCTTCTACATCATTAAAGAGCACCATGGTGATCATCCATCACCATAAACCAGCAGTAGTCTGGATCACCCAGAGGTGTAGATATTCAAAGCAGGGACATAGTTGCCAAGAAGCCTGAAAATTATTATTCTGACTATCTTGGGACCCAGCTCTACTTCATGCTTCCAAGATGGCTCAAGAAAAAACATCACCAATATGTTTCAACTAGCTTTGTTACCTAAAAATATCTGAAATGCAAGGAGGTGGAGCAACTCAGCAACCCTTTCTCCTTTACAGACTGTTGCAGTTGATATTAAAATTGAAATACCAAGCCACATATTTAAGGACATCTGCATAAATCCAGGAGTGCTAGGAGATTGCCTATTCACTGGAAATTTCCACACAAAAGCATATATGTCTGCCTGAAATTAAATTCTTGGCATTTCTCTTAAAGCTCTTTTAATTACTTTCCTTCTATTTTCATTCTGCAAGACTTCTACAACCTTTAACTTAGCCTAAAATTATGCCTAAATTAACAGTTTAGAGTTAAAAGTTCTTTCAAGCTCAGTAGATATGCAAAGTATTTTTTATCTGTATGACCTCAATGCTGTTTTGGGAATGCCAGAGCAAATGGGGTTTTTTGCAGCCTATTAACAAACATCTAATTTGAACAGGACAAAAAAGGGTTCCTTGGATTTCACCTGTAAACCCAGTCAATTGCCACCACAGCTGACAACCCAGTCATCCAACACTCTGTGCAAACTCAGCATCACCTATAATTGTACACAGCAGCCTTGTACAAAGTGTATTTACTCCATAAAATGTGCCATCTTTTTACATCTCAGGCTTAGGATTTTATACTGGTACTCAAACCCACAGTTTATGCACTCCTTTCACACATTAGCAGCAATAACTAAGTATAGTGAGCTCTGGCTTTTTTGCTCTATTCTAGATAAAAATTCCATTTGTGCAACACATTTTCCAATAGATATAAATTATTCCTTTGCAATGTGCTGGAATCAACACCAACCCACAGGTTCCCTCGCAGCTCTCATAAAATCAGTGTCCTTCCAGCCAGTAACACAGTCCCATACTCTCATACTTTGCTTTTATTATGAACTAAAGGACTAATAAAATTCTGAAACTCAAGGATTTTGAAAAACTTCTACTATCTCTGCAATACAGAGATAAGTTTAAAAGCAGATACATCAATATCAAACTACAGGATAAATTACCTGGTTTTAACAGGTATTTCTTTTTACTGTTAAATAAATACATCATAAATTATATTTCTCAGTGTCAAGTTTTCCAAGATTTCATTTATTGAACACCCAGTTAAGACAGGTATTAAAAAACGTTTTCTATTGTATTCTGAATATCAAAAAGAAAGACCCAGAATGTTGTTTTCCTACTTCAACAACAACAACAAAAAATCCTCAGTATCAGAACAAGGTTATTTCTTACTGTAACTCTGGCCATATTTTTAAGCTTGATATCATTATTGTTTCCTTTGCATGCACCCACAGGAAAACACATTCTAAGGATTTACAATGAGACTTAGTGGCACATGGCTTCTCTGCACTAACTCTTTCCAGAACACAAATAACGCAAAGTTTATAAGTCTCAGTAGTGACTGAATGCAGACAGTGATTTATACATGAACACCCCAAGCAGAATTTTGTTGTAAGATTCCAAATTACCTTCCATGACTCAGCATCTCCATATTAACAGACAATTGCTCTGCTAACCAACATTTCTGGAAACTGGGAAAGGGAAAGCACTGGCCAGGCTGCCTTCCCTGCATGGTAGCACCCCCAGGAGGAGTCAAACTGTCCCCAAAGAAGTAGAGAGGAAGGAATACGTACTGTTCCTCTTGCCTTCTTCATCAGCTTCTTCATCATTCTCGGGGTCAATGTCTTCTGCCTGGGTAATCCAGTCTAAATATCCCTTCAGGTCTTCTTCAAGCTGTTGTTTTTCACGTAGCTTCTGAAAGTCCCCTCGTGCCTTGGCTTTTTCCCTTTCTTTGGAAAATTCTCTATCAAATCAGATAAAGCAGAAAAAAAACCACTGATTGACAAATTCGCTGGCATTTAGATGAAAGTCTTGACAGCACAGATTAACAGAGTGACATAGAAAATACACCAAAGATTGGAGTGCTGCTTTGAAAACAAGGTAGAGGTGCAAAGAAGTCATGGCAAATCCCTACCACATTACATCTCAACTTTCAGAGCTTTTGTGATTTAATCAAAAATTAAGCAGTATTTTTGACACTTCCCGTAAAAGAGCCCATTCTCCCCATTTAATTACTGCTCCTCTATATAGATCTTAAAATTTCTTTTATCTACAAATAGAAACTTGCAATAATGAAGCAATTTCACATTTAAGTATTAAATTTCAGTGAAAAAAAAATTCTGGTAGCCCATTCTAAAATCCTTCTTCTCACAGCCACAGTTCATTGGCCCTGCCCAAACATACAGAACTCCACTATTGGGCTCTCCTTTAACAATATCACACACAGACTCCCATACTGTTGGAAATTTTCTCCCTGTAACAGAACCTAGAAGTCCTCACAGATGAGAAACAGAAACTTAATCCTCTATCTCATTGCCCCAATCTCAAGACAATGTATTGGACTGTCTATCCAGTTTAGTTCATTATTAGGATCAATCAATTATCATGGCATGATAATAATAATGAAATCATGCTCTTTGATGAGTAGATTGGATAAAATGGCCTCCTAGGGTCTTTTTCAACCTGAATTACCCCATAAATCCAAGATTCCTTGAATGACATATGACTCAAGACAACTAACTAGTAATTAACTACCCCCACAACATCTCACATGCCAACATTATTACAACTTTTGGTGTGATCCACAGCTCCAAATGAGTAACCCCTTTGCTACAAGGACCAACACATTCCAATTTATCTGAGTATCAATATGTAGTGTTAGGGGCAGGCAAGAATCTTTTGGACTGTACTCTAACTACATACACTTCAGTATTTAAAGTTAAGCTTGTTTTGACTAACATTTTAATCATTGAAGGGTTTGAGTTGGGAGGGACCTCAAAGCTCATCCCATTCCATGTTCCTGTTGTGGGCAGGGCCACCTTCCACTATTCCAGGTTGCTCCAAGCCCTGTTCAACCTGGCCTTGGACACTTCCAGGGATGTGGCAGCCACAGCTTCTCTGGACAACATGTACCAGGCCTCACCACCCTCACAGGTAAGAATTTCTTCATAATATTGATCTAAACTGCCTTCATTCAGTTTTAAGCAGTTTACCCCTTATCCTATTGCTACTCACGTTAACCTTACAATAGGGCTTAAGCTAAACTTAAAAAAAAAAGGGTAGAGTGGTTTCATTTACCATGAATTTGCAACTCCTTTATTTATTGGAAAATGTCACTTGGAGATATTCCCTAGTTAATATGCTCTTAAGGGGAAATTAATTGAACCACTCAATAATACCCTTTTTTCAAGTGGAAAATATTATAAAATTAGCATTAAAAATTATAAAATATTTATAAAATATTATAAAATTTTGTCTTATTAAAATAAGACAAAAATATTTTAAGAAGGTGAAACAATTAGCAATAAAAATATTGCCCTAAGAAAGCAGAACAGAATAATATAAAGTCTCCGTTTTTCAAAATATTACAGTTTGGTGACATACACTGTTTAGAATTACAAAGACATAATCTATCCAGGGGGCTTCTTATTTATTTTTACTAGCTTTTTTAGTTTTCAAACATGTCAGAGAGAAAATTTAGTATTTAGAGGACATCAGTAAATTTAAGTGTTAAGCTGTTTACACACAACTGTAGAGATGCTGGAGTTTGTGTAATGCTATGTTGCAGAAGTTACACAGCTTTCTGCTGCAAATGCTAGGAGGCAGGCACTACATCTTTTACAGCTGAGGACTTAATTCAACAGCATTTCAGCTTGGCACATAGGAATCATTCTGCTCCATCTGATGGCACTGTAATGAAGCTGAAGAATGCCAGTGCTTGCTTTGCATTTGCTACCCTTCACCTCCCATCCAGGACGAGATCCTGCTAGAGGCCATCTCCTCACAAAAATGCCAGTGAAAGAGAGAGCTCTAAAGATCTCTCAGAAAGATAATTACTCTAAAAAAAAAACCAGAGTAATTTCGCATGTCAATAAGAAACTGTTTGGGTTAAGGAATGCTGGGTTTAAGCTTCTCTCAGAGAGAGGATTAGAGACTTTACACCTGATTGAGGCAGTGCACTGGTGAATCACTTCCCACAGGCAGGATCTCTGGAGAAAGAGCTATCATGGCAGAGTAGGAAATGAGAAGTAACAAGCTTTGCTGGCTTTTACTAAGTATTCATGTGTTTTTCATTTAAAGTCCTTCAGGTATTTCTCATTAATTCAAAGGAGATGAGATGCGTGAGGGTGAAGTAAAACAAAAGTTGCTGTTATTATATAGAGTGAAGTGAACAAAATAATTTTTTAATTAATCAGCTGGCAAGGCTGATACTTTGAACAGAACTTCACCAATGGCTGAGCCGCTCTTTGACTTCACATTAAAAACAGTAGCATGCAGAGAATTAAACCTGGTTTTCATATACAGAGCTGATTCTGGCCTTTCCCTTTAATACTGCACAGAAGTCAGATGCTGCCTTGCTACAGGCTGCTGTGATTTATCAGTAGGGGGAGATGCAAGGGTGCTTATTTCCATGACATTTAAAAATTTCAATTTTCTTTTTAAAACTTGACTGTTTATAAGGAACTATAAAACATGAGAAGGCAATTTTCTTCAGGGGAGGGAAGAACCTGGCTCTATGCTATTTTTTTTTCTATCACATCCACAATGAAGGGACATCCCTCAGACACATATGTATATACTCCTTTTAGGGGAATGCCATGAATAAGAAAGGAGAATTTAATAGAACTGGAAAGTAATGAATTTCCTTTTGGCAAAACAAAAGCATCTCTTTTTTTTTTTTTTTGTCAAGAAATAAGTAATTTGAAAAAGATGATGGGGGTGAGAAGAGGGAGAGATGTTGGTTATTTTAAGCTTCTGACAAAGACATCTGGACAAAAAGGTGCTTGACTATTTAGATAAAGATACACAGACATTGGCTGACCTCCTGGAAGGAGGACTAAGACAGCTGCTTGTGCAGCATTTCATGGCTGAAATGGGAAGGGTGGGCCCAGGGCAGAAAAGAAAATCTTTTGGCTCTGTAGGCAGCATAGGGACTGACATGGTCAGACTGGTGGCCTGAACTGGCCTCCCTGTCATCAACCCAGCACTCAGGTCAGCAGCCTCTGAAGCTGACAGGCTCAAGAAACTGCACATTAATTGCAGTAAGTGGACTTAAGCTCTGTAAATATTTGATTTCACAAATGCCTGTGCTGAGAGGTAACTTTGAAACAGTATTTCATTCTGGTTTGATAAAATGACCTGGATCTGATATTTGAAAGTATTTTGGGCAGGAGGTGCTGCAACTGCAGCACAATAGAGACATCACTTGCAAAATAAAACAATTTATGGAGACTAATTTACATAATCTCATTTACTTTTAGTGATAACTAACCTACTATATAAAATTCAGGCTTTATTTCTGTTGCCCAAAAATTCCTTGTCTCCTAGCAGAAAGATTATCTAATTTCTCTGTTCGGGCACAGCACCATCATCCTCAATGGTTGTTGAGGCAGAAGCATATAAAATGCAGGGCTTGAATTCATGCTTCAATAGTCTGGGGTAATCATGCCAGATTTCTCCTTTCTTCAGCAGAGTGAAATAACCCCTGCTGGTATGCATCAGTCAGGAATGTCTTGATGCAACAAGGTGGAAGTGGCAGCAGGGAGTGCCTGCTGGGACTCAATTATACCTCCCTGGTTCTCACACCTTAAATTACAGGCAGGGTCATATTAACCAAAAATCCTAAGGCAATTTGTTGAAATGCTTTTGGTACACTCTCCCTTCTCTCTGTATGCTCACAGATATAATAACTAGAGACACCTATACCAGCCTCCTACCAGCTGAAAGCATTCCCATGCTAAAGGCCAGGAACATTACATCAGGGGGCCTCTGCAGCACCATGAGTGTAGAGTGTGTCTCTAGGCATTGATGATGGGAAAAAAAATAGGTGCTTTTGATATCAGATCATAAACCAGGACACAAATTCTTTGCTAGCTGTATTGCTGCCCTTTTGTGTCACTGCAAATGAAGTGGGAGGGAGAGCGAATCTCCTGCATACAAAGCTCACTGCACACAGGGTCTGGTATGTGGAAAGTGTTAAGCTAATTCTCTATGTAGAACTGCCACCCAGACATCCCAGACTCATCTATTCACAGAGAACAGTCACATAATAACAAAAATGTTATTTTTATTACACGAGTACAGTGTTGGCCACCAGACTTGCAGAAGAGGTTTCACACTGTGGTAACCATACCAACCAACAAATTAGCAGAATCAAGTCAGAGAACTAAAACTACTTCAAGTGTACAACTAAGCATGGACAGCAGCTCACAGCTGGATTTAAAGTGTAACAGATGTGAAGAGACATAAAAAAGGTTAAGTAACATCACATCTTTAATTACAGGAGATTTGTATACATCATTGTCATCCCTTCTTTTAGGGGTAAGAAACCTCACAGGCTGAACATTAGAATTATTACTGTAGGGCAAAATGAAAAAGTCCTAGTAGGAATTTTCCTTGAGCAAGGAGCATTGGGGTCTTGATGGGGGAATGCAAACTGGTATTATGTACCCATGGCTATCTTTATGCAGTTGGTTAGCAATTACCAAAATGTGCATTCAACAGCTCCAGCAGCAGCTCTGGGAGCAAGCCCCTGTCCAGCCTTACTGTGTCAGAGTGCTCATGAGTGCTATGGGATCGTCAGTAGGAACAGACAGACAGGGAACCATTTGATAGAGTACCAAAACTGAGATCTGGTGTTTCAGACCACTGTTAATTAGATTTGCATATTAAGATGTGCCCCTACTCTCCTGGGTCAAGTCCCATTTGGCTCAGGACACTCTGGATTTCTTGGCAGAAGAAGGGGCAGGTCTGAGGGCAGGACCAAATGCTGCCATCACCTGACATTGGTTCGTGCTCTCTCCATGGGGTTTCTGAAACTGCCATGGCTTGTTCCCTGCCAAGGGCTCCCCAGCAAGCACCCCACAGGACTAATCCTTAAAAAATCTTAGTGTGGTGAGTTCAGACAGGACTGAAATAAAATCAGTTCCCTCCAAGCTCTTATTCAAGACTATAGACCTGTTCACACTGACTTTAGTGGTTTCTATCTAAAGCACTTACTTTCTGCTGTATACAGCTGAAAGTATTTGCTGATTAATTATTGTTAGTATATTCAACTCATTGATCAAATATAAAATTTGCTTTCAGTAGGAAAGATTTACTTTCACCAGGACACAAATTAAATGAGCCTGCTTCAGCTTATAACTTCTTGAGATCTACAGATGAAGTCCCCCTCCTTGTTTTCAATATATATTCAGTTCATCTATGGGAAGAAGTTACATTTTCAGCAATAATTTTTATTTTATATTTTTCACTAGGCTTTCCTGCTGCTGTGAAAAGGAGCCCTGCCAAAACTAGTTCATTTTCCTTTTGCTGTAATGCTATGGATGACACTTTACTGCCATTTTCTACTTGGTGTGTCATTATTCAAAAATTATTCAAAAATCAATTTTTCTTTGATTTTTTCCATATATACTGTAGACAACAGTTCTTAGGTGTATAAGCTTATCTGCACCAACATACTTTATATGACAGTAATTGACAGTTACTGCTGGGAGATTGGGGTGGATGAGTACACACCTTTAGCTTTTAGAATCACTATGTACATACATTGCAAATGTCACTGGTAAAAAGAAATTGAAAAAATTAACATTCATTTAGTAACCTCCACAATCAGACGTAGGAGGATGTAAGGACATGTCAAAGCTTATGTTTTGGTGTCCTTTTGCAAGGCAATAAATTCAAATTATAGATTTATTAAAGTCTGTTTGAAAGGTTTTATTTATTCCTGTGGCTACCCAAAGAAATACTAATGCCTTGAGCAGAAAATGCCATCAGCAGAACCCATCTCCTAATGATAAGGACTATCTTCAGGAATAGATTATCATGCATCATTAAAAGCTAAGCCTCCTGGTAAATAAGTTTTGAAGTTGTATAATTTATTTCCTCTGTTCATAGCAAACCAGTTTAATACCTGCTGAATTACTGACAGGCCTATTTTAACTTCTGGTTTTTGGGGGTTTTTTTAACTTTTTACACTTTCAGGACGGATGAGTATCTCCATCCTGATCTTTATGTGTTAACTTTCTAATAACCTTAACTTTATAATTTCTAACTTTCTATTTCAGCTCACTCTTTTGCATCAATAGTCATGATATGCTCTCGTCTTTTACAATGGAAAATCTGGAGGAGGCCTGTCCTGAGCTCCCAGTTCCTGTGTCTAGTATTTTATGCCTTCAGAGAATTCACTTTTAATGTGAATACTTCTAGAGTAAAAAGAGTAAAAGTAAAAAGAGTTTTTTAGAGGTTTTTAGAGTTTTTTTGAAAAGGCTGAATTAACACAAGCCTATGAATTCTCTCTATCCTTGTTATTCAAGGGAATTACTTAAGGAAAAAAAAAATCTCCATAGTCAGCTTCCATGCAGAAATTACAATATTTACCACATGCAGATTCCATACACACATTGTTTCTATTCATTTACACTACTGATATTAAAAATATGAACTGTATTTTTAAGAATGTCACCTTCTGCAGGCAAGACTGACATAGATCACCAGGAAATACTCACCTTTAGAAAGAGCTAGATGTAAAACAAAAGATCTGCCAAATCATCATTCTCATCCATTTTACAGTATCTAAATACATCAAACATGCAGTGCACGAGAGGCATTACAGAACTACAAAGGAGCAGATGGTCACAGAATAACAAAGGAGTGCAAAGAGAATAACTGAATATTTTAAAACAACAAACAGATCAAAAACACCAAACAGATTAAAATATACATGGCATAACCTGATATAAAGGAAGTAACACTTTCATACAAAAAAGGCATTAAGCATTCAGATTCCAACTTCAAAATCTGTATGCAAAGCCATGCTTTTCAAGTAAGTTGGCGTAATTTTTGCATTCTTGATATTTGATTGGTTTAGTAAAATTTAACTTCATCTGTGGATTTATCATAAACCAAGTTCTCATGTTATGGTTTGAAGAGTATAAAACATAAAAGCTAATGACTTTTAAATAAAACCAAACAAATTTATGCATTACATATTCAATGCTTGGCTCAGAATGAAAAATATCTTTCTACTAAGAAACACAAAAATATCCATTGGATTTTACTAATACATAAAATTTATCCATAAAATTTAAACTAGACTTGTAGCTCTAAACAGAAAGTATGGGGGAAATTATTTATATACAACTGTGATGTACTGATCAAAATAAATCAGAGTAACAGTATTCCACACTGGCCCTTGTTTGTCAGGGTTTCAAACAAGTATGCCAGGACATTCTCTTCACTTCTGTACCAAACATCAGTTTGCTATGATTGGTATCTTTTAGGAGTATCTCCTTTGACTTTCTCCTTGCACTTTCAATATCAGTTCTTGGTGATATTTATACATCACGTGTCTCAGCTCTCCAGTGTCATTGTCTTCAGAAAGAAAACAAAAAATGGGAGTTTTAGGAAGGCTCTTTCATGTATTTAGGGCAAACATGGATTCAGACAATTCATCAAGCACCCTGAGCACTCAATTGACCCTGGCTGACACTATGGCAGAAAAATAAATTTAGCAATTAATGGCTTGATGAATATACGGAGATTTCACATCCCACTTTTCACTGCCATTTCTGTGCTCTGAAAATCCAAGGGAAGCCAGCAAGGGTTGTGAGGAGCATTAGAGCTCTATGGATCACACAAAACCTAGAAATCAGTGGTGATTTCTTGTCTGCAGAATGAAACACAAGGACAAGGGAACACCTCCTCCCTGTATTGGAAGGGCAGGTAAGCAACTACTCCATATTCCAAAAAATATATGTATCATAATGTTGAAAACTTCACAAAGTATTTTAAGCTTATTAAATCAAATGTTAAGCTGATTCATGAGAGTATCTCTAAATTTCCATGACTTCAGGAAAAGAAATTAATATGTGCAACAAAACACCAAATTTGGTGCCGCTTTCCCTGTAATTTTTTTTTTTTAAAACAGAAAAATCTGAAACCAATAACAATTCAAGTCATGGAAGGAAAAACAGGAATATTCATTATCTGTTACCAGACATCTTCACAGGACAGGATGAAAATTAATTGGTGCTTGTGATGTTCTTAAGGGCCAGAGAAAGAACTGTGAGAGCCTAATCCTGTAATGACTTCAGTGGAAAGGCCAGTCACACAGCAACGTTAGGTAACAGTATCAAAAGAAGAAATAAATTACACTGTAGCTATCATTTATCTGTCCTTCTCCTTCTTATTTCATTTTCCAGTATGGCTGAAAGCTGGGCCCTTAGTTTTGCAACAATTTACACATTTGCCCTTGGAAGGACGAGATTAAATCTAAAAATCAGCAGTGTTGTTTTAGCACGACCATTTTTCTTTTAAACGCCTACTTCATAAAGCAAGTCTGACAGTAGGCAAAACTATGCTTTCCCTGGTTTCCTGTGTGCAACAGTAATCGATCACAGAAAAATGACTAAATATTTTTAAAAGCACATTGTAAAATCACTCATCAAATAAAAGTGTTCTTGTAATGAAGTTACATTAACACCTGGAAATCTTGTTTGCTTATCTGATTTTCAGGAATATAATAATGCCTTATCCTTTCTTTCAGATACAATGGATACAATGTGGCAAAATCATGAATAGGACTGCAGACACTATCAGCATCCTGATGACACCATCACCTGCACTGTCAGGCTGCTTTCCACGCAAGGGAAATTTTTCTGTTGGCTGACAAAGATGACACAACTTGCCTGAGATTGCCAGAACAATACTGTTTGCTGTATAACTAAAACCTAATGCATACAACCATAATAATTTTATTTTCAGCACTTGAATGTAGCTGGATTTTTTATATATTTATCAAAAAATATCTTTACCATAGACTGAAGTTTCCCAAGCTCAAGTGTGTTAGAAATCAGGAAATGGCAAAGGAAATAGGGTTGTAACTTCATGTAAGGGGACTTTGTAAAAGAAAATCTGGTAAACTCTTGCCATAAACTACAGTTTTAAAGCACATTACACAGCTAGAACTGATATGGCTTTAATTCTTGGCTGGAGCCTGGAGTGCACAAACCAACAAAAAGCTGTGACAACCTCGCACTGACAGCTATATTAAATTGATACATTATTATTGATGAATTTACCAGTTCCTGGTGTAGGTTGTCACTGCAGTTCACAGCTCTACAACCCAGGAACCATTGAACACTGTTGGGGTAGTGCAACCACACTCTCTGTAAGACAGGTCTTGAAGAACTTATAAAAAATATTTTGCCATATTTTGAGCAAAATATGTTACTGGTAAGCATAAATAACACTCCAATTGCACTATAACTTTGAACAAAAGCAAAAGTTGGTCTTTCAGAAAAAGACACTTGTATATAACAGCAGGGGAGGATATTTGTATGGGTGCACCACCCATCTCTGTGCACATAACCTTTTTCAGTGCAGGAATATTATAGAATAAGGATATTAGTGCCTCATTGAATGAATATTTTTGGCAAGCATGGTGAAGGTGATGTCAAGACAGATACAGGCACTCGAACCACACAATTCAGTCCAAAGAGAAAACACTGGTAGGATGACATAAGAATCTCAAGTGCATGCAAAAAAGCCATTGCTGAGAAGCTGGAGTCAATGCAGAGGCCATCTTACAAGTAGCAGTAGCATACACAATGTTAACTCAACTGCTTACCCACTAAGTACACCAAGAACCAGGTTAAGTACGAAAAATGAGCCAAGGATGATAAGACTAACAAAATAGATCCATGGCCACTCACATCCTATTGCATCATTTACCTGTAAAACGCAAGGAAATAAATTATGATTCAGTCATTCATTAAACAGCAGAGTCCTTTTTGCAGCTGCCAGATCACGTAGGTTCAACACAAAATTTATGACCTGTCCAGATCTTTAAAAAGTGAATGAACAATTTTTGAAATTTACTTACCCAAATTTTGTTGTAGATGTGAGGATTTAGAGGATTAATAGAAATAACATCCAAATGAGTGCATGGGAATTTTTAGTCTTTTTCATAACTTTGCCAAAAGGACATGAAGAATACGTACTGGTACGTCTAAACTCCGATTTTGGTCTTTGTATGTTATTTCTAGGAGAGCTACAAGAAAACTTTTTTGTGTTGTAATTAGAGGAGGAAGAAATAGAGGTTCATTAAAAGATGTCATCCCAACTGAAGTCTCACCTGTATGAGATAACCTGTGTGTTCATGGCAACTGAATTCAGGACTCTGCCTTCATGATGAAAAAGGTGTATGCTTACCCGCTCAATACACCAAGAACAAGATTTAGTACGAAAAATGACCCAAAGATGACGAGACTGACAAAATACACCCATGGCAATTCAAATCCCATTGCATCATTCATCTGCAAGAAATAAGATGATCTTATAGAGTAGATCACTATATTAACAGCAATGAAGAGTCAGAGAAAGGATAATTTGATCATTCAGATTAGATAACATGCTATGCATTCCTTCAGAAATCAAAGAAGAACAAGAAGGCACTGGCCACATTCACTTTGCATTTCCAACACAAACCCTAAAACAAAATGCTGAGTGAAACTAGCATTAGGATCAGAAATATTATCAAACATAAATGGAGCACCACAACAGTTCTAATCTTTTCCCCTGCAGGAATATTATAGAATAAGGAGTTTTAATTATAATGGGAATAATTCTTTAATGCTGAGAACATGAACTAAATTTCAGATCTCCAATTAAGATTATCACAAAGTATATTGAAATATTAGGATTTTTAGTTCATGTATATCCTATCTACATGAATGATTATTTGAGAAAATAAACTCAATCTCAACTGTACAAGCAGTGTTACTTTTTGTAACACAGAATTCCCACAGTTTTTCCTGAAATAAAGTAGTCAAATGCAGTCAGGCATTTTAAATCAATTCAAAAAGAAATAGATGAGAATGAGTCTGTGTAAAAAGCACGAACATAATTTTAGAAAAATGAAAATTCGAAAACAAATTTTAGAAACACAATGGAAACATGGAAACATTCCAGGTAAACTTCTGAACATAAGTTATATCCAGATCAAGGTTGAACAAATTTTAAAAAGTTGTTGCGGATTTTTTTTTAAAGTGAGGTTGAAGTCACTGAGCTTTCAATACACTCCTTATAGACTCACACAAGGCTTTCCATAAAGATTTCTTCCACTTGCTATTCTTAGCAGCTCATCATACCTATCAAAGGATGGACTTGTGAAATATACCCATGGAGATCTAAGAAGGCCTATTCAGAAAAACAGATATTTTAAAACAGGGAAATTTGGTTTTGTGTGTAGGATTCAGGTGCAAAAAGACATTTTGATAAGTCACAAAAATAATTTGGACATAAAGCTTCTTGGAAATAGCTCTTCTTGAAGAGGAATTATTCTGGCTTTTGCATTGAATTCCTCTTAAGATGTTTTATAGTCATGAAAATTCAGACGACAATAAAATTACGTATGTTACTGTAGAACAATCTAATTGCAGTTTTCTCTTCTGTGAATGCCATTGGGTTGTTATATCTGAAATTTGAGATTAGGCTTTGAGCTCTACTGACAGCGAAGTTTGACAACTCTCCTTAATATCTCTGTTGGAATAAACCTACTAAACATGGCAACAAATATTTTTCAAAATTACTACTTTTATTTTTTCCCCTGTCTTTTAATTAAACATCATAATCTTAGTTTCCACAAGGGTGGCCTATGGATGGTTAGACAGAAGCATTCAGTCTTTTCAGGTTAAGGCCCAAAGGCACTTCTCTTCCATGGTGATCTGTGATAGCATCAGTTTATACTTGCTAAAGTAAACAAACCTCCTAAGCAACCAAACAAGATGAGTTTACAGAGCTTCTTCATGCACCTTTTGAAAGAGTCTATATATCATCTTTTAAAATGCTTTTTGAATTGAACTGAGGTACTGAAAAGTAACTTACAATTACACCTGCTACAAAAAAAAGAAAACTTGAAAATACATATTTGATTTGGATTTTTTTTTCCTCTTCCAATAAAACTGTATTTTGGAGAAGTTAAAATAAAAAGGGGCTATAGCCATTCAGCAAGATTGAGATCATTACCTTCAGGAGATCCCAAGCTTTCATCACTCAGTTCTGTAATATTCATATGGGAGTCTTTCACAATGCTGCCGTTATATCAACTCACTCTCCCGGGCAAAGCTTTCAACAACCCTTGGCACATCAGGGGCTTCTTTTAAGGACAGTGGCTATGAAGTTTTGGGCTTTATCAGCCACACCCATTCCGTCAAAGTGAGTCCCCTGCTTTTGAGAAGTTTCAGCAATGAAGCCCCAAAGTTAATGAGTAGAACATCCCATTGCCCAGGCTGAATTTCTGCCTCGTCCTAGTGGATGCTGCCCTTTGCATCTTCTTTCAAGCATAGGCATCTGGCCTTATGTTTTAAGAGTAATATTTACTCAATGCTTTTTTTTTAAAGTCTACTCATAATTACTTTATTACATTAGAAATTAGTTTGTTTCATAGACCTGACTCATACCATACAGGTCAAATGTTTTTCTAGCAATAACTGATCAGTGCAAACATTTTAATTAAATTTCAAATACATCTGAATGCATTTTACAACTAACAACTATACAATTAGCAGACAGTTGTTTCCAAGTCACCAGAGTTCAGAGTGCAGACATAAATTCATCTGGTATTGGTGGCAACATTTTTCTGCTATGTATCATTTTGAAAAACCTGAGAGATTAATATTTGCAATTTTACTTTGAGCAGAGCTCAAAAAACAGAGCTCTGGCTGTCACTGCAATATAACTCCATGCTCTGCTTTTCCTCATAAAAAGAACATTTTCAGGCAGCCAGGCACTCTGCTAACTTAGTTACCCAGGAGCAAAGCTGAAATTCTCATGCTTTGTCACAAAGGCTCTGTTAGTATGAGCAGCTGGGATTTGGATTCACTTTTTAATGTGCAACATATTAAAAAAATTCTTTCTCATTTATGCAGTTGGATTTCAAGCCCAATATTTTAGGCTAATCTATCTAGGAATAATGCTTTTAAGCTAACCAGTACTAGAAGAAATGCTTCACTTTGAGCAGATGCTGAACTGTTTCAAAAGCATTCCTTAACTCAGGAACACCTGAACCTAGCAGAACACCTTGGAACAAATCTAAGATTGAATTCCTAAAAACTACTTAACAACTTTACCATTTAATTCTAGATACAATTAAATCCTAATCAAGTAATGCATTGTAATTTCTATTCATGAAATAATATTTCAGATTGCATTAATCCCAGAGATCAAAGTACAAAAAGTCCTTTCCTTTTGGAAAACTTTGCTCCTCATTTCATGCATGTCAAATGGCATTTTCTATAACTTCCAATTAAAGAAAGATTAAAGGAATTGATTTGCCTTCTAATTAAAAACAGAGACAGAGCTTGGTTAATATATGAAAACAGGAAACTCTCCATCCTCTAAACCAAGATATATTCATTTGTAGAGATTAATGCTGACTTCTCACCCAAAGTGCAGAACAAGTTAAAGTCACAAATTCCAGATGCGCTAAAGTAACACCAGGAAATCAAGGAGATCTCACATCTGAAATCCTCAGCAAAATGTCTTGTCTTGCAAGAGTCTCCTGCCTTATGGCTCAGGGGTACACTGTGCCAAAGGAGGTGTCATATTTAATGGCTCTCAATGGATTCATTCTGTCTTTTTGAGGTCATGAGGCTTTTAGCCTTCAAAACACCTATGGCAAGGACACCACCAAGCACCATCCTTCTTGCCCTTTGTCTTTATAGAGATCTAGTCTCACTTTTTGCACATCAGTTCTCGGCAGTTTGTCATCACATCAACCAGAGGGCAGATGAGATAATGGACAATATGAAGGACAAAGGTTTCTTCAAATTCCTTCATTCTGTTTCACCAGCAAATGTGCACCACACATTATTTATTTGGCTCTTTATGTTTACCCATATATGTTGGTGAGTCTCCAGTCTTGACGAATTATCTTGAGCTGATTGGACAAACTTGATACAGTCTGAAACTGTCTCGAGTGGCATTTGGATTGATTATCTTGTGAACTGTGTTGTAGCTGGAGTAAACTGTCATTACAACACAGCATAAATTATCAGAGGCCAAGACTGAAGTGAAACAGGGGAAAAAGTCACATTTACTGCAGATATAACCCTTAGTATTACGCAGCAGCAGATGGCAAACTTCAACCTAAAACATCAATTAGCAAACATTACAATATTATTTATCCCTGTCTATGGTAATTGTGAGTAAAATCCTCATATGCAACTGCATGCAAATCAAGATCTTAACTTTTCTGTACACCTGGTATTCTTTTATTGAAAATTGTTGCAAACTCAATTTGCAATCAATATAAGTTCTGTCTGGGGTTAATGATAAAACCTCTAATAGTGCATTTGTAGCACTACAGATACAATGTGCTGGTGCATGAACCTATTTTGATTTTCCAGAGCGTTTCAAACTCTCTAAAATTTGTTGAATGTCTTAGCTTCCTTAGGTTTTAATTTTACCTTCCTCTTTTCATAACATGCCAACAGACGCATAACTGGTGGGTTTACTTTGTGCTACCTATAATCTGCCTCATCATCTTAAAAACTGTTCAGAATGACAAACTCAGTCTCTTGACAAGTGTAAAAATTCTGCAGACATCAGTATTTTGTGAAGTGGGACTATCTCTGCATTCCTGGAAGCCTGGAAGGGATGTTCACAAAACCCCAGATCAGGCTATTTATTCTACCCACTGAAGAGCACACCAGAGAGCTTTTCAAAGCTGCCTGGCTTCAAAGATCTTGTCCTGAGACATTCTTGGCTGAATTGGCGTTAACTTAAAGTTGACTTAAAACAGGCTGTGCTTGAAGCACAGCACCCTCCAAGCTGATTTATAAAAGCATGGAATTTTATATTCAGTGTTCTGGAGTCAAAGCACAGATTTCCCTGGCACTGTCCTGGCTGAACAGACTCAGCAGTTTGTTGTGCTTCTGACACAGAATATGGAGATGCACTGGTGGGGTGTGCACTGAGACCATCCTTTGTTAAGCATTTCAGCTCAGCAGCACCTGGAAAAGTGAGAGTTCCATGGCTCAGGCAGCAAGACAGACCTAAAGAGAAAGAGATCTCATCAAGAATTGTAAAATTGTCACAGGACCTAGAGAGCCCCATAATTGCTTAATCACCTCTTAAATTTGGACTCTGTCTTCTGCATGTAAACTATACTGTGCAATTGCATACAGAACACATATAAGTGATCCTCTCAAGTTCAACCTCAACTTGGACTTAAGCTTAATGAATTTGATCAAGCTGAACAGACCTGATTTTCTTCCTTCTGTTGGTTTTATCCATTCTTAGCAAATTAATTATAAAATTTTGCTATTCCCATAAAGTGTTTACTCATCAAAACAAGATTGTTTATAAATGTTTACTATGATAGCTTGGAAATGAGTTTAGATGCACGTCTTTCATTCAGACACTGTATTGTACCTAATACAATTTTAGCTAATTCCTGTTAGTGACATTCCATTAATCAGCTTACTGTCTTTAACTGGGAGGAGGGGCTGGGTGGAAATCAAGTAATTGTTCCAAGGAAAGCCAAGATGTCAAACATGACTGTTAAGAAATTGTTTTATCTTTTTCAGATAATTATGCATCCCTGATCAATCTGGAGAGCAGATGAACAGAACCATAACATGAAGAGTATTATCTCCACAAAACAGTAACCCAGGGAAGGTTTGCTGTTGAGCACTATCAGGTTTAGCAAAATCTGTATTCCAGATGTAACAAAATCCAAGTGTTTGACTCCTCTCATGAATAGCAGCATGTTAATTTCAGATTAAGAATTTGTTAGTGCTTGTACCTATTTACCCGTATTGCCCAAACTGATTTCACAAAATTTATAAAACCTAGGCATAGATTTGGCTTGTTAAGTCTAAGGGCTTAAAAAACTACTAAAATTAAATAACAAATGTGATCAACAATGTGCTTATTTTTTTAAATGGTTAGCTACCATGTATGAAAATGAGAAGTTATAATACACTGCTGTTCTGTACTAAACACCTTCTTTCTTTTAGGATCTGCTATTCCACCTATATATACACCATACATTATACAAAAATTGGATGTGTTTAATATTTCCCATATACTGGACACAAAAAAATACAAGTACAATGCATTTACTATTCAGATAGATGACATAAAATTGTTACCTTACTTTATGTGGCACCAACAAGCAAAGCCTCAATACTCAGGAAGATCTAAATTTATCAACTAAATTGTTATCCTGGGACAGACTGGGAACTAGTGAAACAGAGTAAAAATTTAATAGGATAGAAATCCATTTTGGATGCCTTTTTGAATTATTGTCTCTATTGCTTGCATAGATGGCATGTGCTCAAGATTGCCTGCTCTCACAAAAAAACAGTGGTCGCAGAACTGCCTCAGCCGAGAGAAAAGAATGTGAAGGACATAACAGGGGCCCCTTGAACTTTGAAACAGACCCAGCTGAGACTGCAAGCTGTAACTGCGGGAGACAGGGCAGGATGACCCAGGAGTTCTTTCTGTGCATTCTGATAAAAAGCTAGCTGCAAGTGTAACTAGTTGCAAGGGAAACACGAAATCAGTAAAATGAATATGTATGAATCTATTGTGAAATTCTATGTATATGAATCAGTAAGAGAGATAAAAAGGGATCTGGAGTTCTCAGAGGTACGCATGTCTTTTAGGGAAACGATTCCCACATGCGCCCAGCGCTGTAATAAACATACTGGCTTTACAACTTCTACAAAGTTGTGGAGTTTGCTTTTTTTTCCGCAACTCATTAGGACTTTTATAAAACAATTGTTGGCTTCTTGTGGCAAAGTTTTTGGAAGAAACTCTAACTGATGGACTAGTGGAGTTCTTAGCACTACCCCCAAGTTTAGTCTCTATTTCCAATCCAGTTTCAACCCAGTTTTATTTAAAATTTCTGGGGAGAAATAATAGGTTCTTCTTAGTATTTGCAATGATCTGTGACAAGAAATTAATTCCATGCTTTGACTGCAGTACAGGTCATCAGTCAGCTGAGGCTGAGACACCAGATATCTTGTCAAAGTCAATCAAGTTCACCTCATGGGAAAGATATTTCCCTGTGAGGTAGTTTAAAATTCTCCTCCAGTGGGGTCATTGTGTTAAGATGCTAATTGGAAAAAAATTATACTATAATCATATATATGTGTGTGTGTGTGTGTGAGTGAGTGAGTGATACATATAAGTCACATCCTTTTTGATCCTAATGCAAACTTTTAATCTGTACATTCCTTGGCTTAGTAGCCCTATTTTCATGTCTGATTTTCATCATTGCCTTTTTTCTCTTTCTGAAATTAAGTCCTGTCTCTTTGCAATCCAAAACTGGATGATTCAGAGCTTTTAATAACAAGAGAATATAAAAAGGCAATTAGTACAAATCATTATGTAAAGGTGGGGAGGAGGGGTTAATCTTGATTTTAACGTGAAACCAGATTCAAGTAGCTAACACTCAGAAAAAAATCTGCCTGCAATCCCTGTCTCTTTAGGGAGAATTATGCAGTATATTAATGCTGTTAGTTAAAATTTCTATCACTCTTTCTCCAGCTGTACATCATGTGTTAACTTTCTGCTATGTAGTCATGGAAGGCTGGGAGCTCTGTGCATGCAGCACATGGATGCCTTTGGGAATGAGCTGACTTGTTTCACTCCAGACCCTCCCTCAGATGACCTGTGAGTGGTGCTAAGCAATGGTGCCAGCAGAACAGCACTAAGCTTTCCCAAGGTACACAAGAGGAAAAGGCAGGAATAAGTATTATCTAAGATTATTCAGGCACAATTCCTCACAGTTTTTAACATTGCTAAATATTTGCAACTGATTCACAAATGGAAAAAAGCTGTGAAGCATTCTTTGACTTCTCTCAGACAATAAGCTGAAATTCATTGCTGACAAATATTGTTTGGATCCAGGAACATGCCTTCCCTTTCTGCAGGTGGAATGGGACTAACATGGCTTAAATTACCATAAGTAATTGATTCCCACAAGCTTATTAGATCATTCAATTAAAAGTTGTAGACTATTATTGCTTATTTGACTCTTGGTCACATTTTTGGAAAGATATTTTTAGGAGACTCCTTGTCAGCACACTGATGACAGTTTTGGTAACACTTGAAACATATTTTGCAGTTTTTTGTTTATAGCCTAATAATACATTTTGTGTATGAGCCAAGGGGTTTTCTTGTGTGATATGTATTTGTAAAACATTTGTTTGTGCTTAGGAAATATCTCTGGCTGCACATCAGCTGATTTTAAGTACACTGTATCTGAGTCCACCCTTAAATATCCTTAAATAGAAGAATTCTAAAAGGTGTCAGGAGTAGAGATTGAGCTCCTGAGCTGATCTGATTGACATTAATATGCTGTCTGTGCAGACCCTTATGCAAAAGTGCATGTAGACATACACAAGAGTGCAGTGCAGCCTGAACAGTCTGTGTTACAGAAATTATGGATTTTTTTCAGATGTTCTAAGATGTTTTAAAGAGTATATTGGGGGATTTAAAACTCAATTTCTTAAACAGGAGAGATGTTCTTAACTGCACCCTTTTTTGTTATAAAAGCAGAGGAACAATGAATGAAGAATTTCTTTGATGATAATATATGCTATTAGTAAAAAGTACTAGCAGTTTTTTAAAGTTGACATATCAGTAAAAGGTATATTTAAAAAAACCTGCCATCCCTTTCCTTGAATCTTACATATGAGTTTCAGGTATATTTTAGATTGCCTAGACATTTCAAGTAATGATCTGAGTATTTTAAACAAGAATCCTTTTGAGAATATCTTTTTAACATATCAGTAGGTGTATTAATAGGCAAAACCATGTAAGACATCAGTGTATCACTATTCAGCAATTTTGGCTCGAGTGCTTTAATTTCAGAAATCTTCAGATCAATCTGAACAGTGTTAGACAGGCATTAGAGAACTGAGGAGCTTTAAAATTGGAGTTAGTGATGCAGCATCTGACCATAAAATTGACCTAGTGAAATTCAGTAGCCACAACTACATTTGTCCCATCTTTGAAGCAGCTATGCTGGCAACCCATCCCATGAAGTACTTTGTTTCTCAGAGGTCCTGACCATCTCTCATTCAAGCTACAGTTGGATTATTCAAGTGTAGTAAGCCCAGATAACTTCACTATGGTGAAAACAAGAAGAATTAATTGTAATCCTTTTGGTGCTCATGGGAAAATTGAGGGTTTTGCTGGCAAGTATCACTGCTTGTTATCTGTGTTCCCATTTATCAAGTGAAGCAGCTAAAAATAAAAAGCAATTTACAAAATGTGTGTTTGCCATTAATAGATTATACATCAAGATGTTTCAAAGGCATGGGAAAAATCTGGAGCTAGATATGCAAATGCAGATTCAAGTTCTGCAATTGTGAGAGCTTGCTAGCATAAATTGGAAATGAGGCAGAGAGTACTATGCTCTCAGCTTCAGAATGTGAGCCAGAGCATTAAAAACTTGGGCACACAGAGGCTGCCACTTGGCTGATAACAAGAACTGCACCAGGATCCAAAACCAAAAGCATAAACCTCCAGTGAGGGCTCCAGAGCAAACAGAAAGGACCATGAATGGGAAAAAACATGGTCCCAATAGAAATGGAGAGCATACACAGATGAGCAGCCACAAAACATAATTTAGGAGCACACATCCTGCACTGGCTACTGAGAACAAGGACAACACCCCCCTAACCTCTCAATTCAAACCTTTGGCACTAAGGAGTCATATTATTTGTGGATAAAACCATGTAATGCCTGCTATCCAGTGAGTTGCAAGTTAGAGAGAAGAGGCAAGTTAGAGAGATGAAGACATTAAAACTCAGTAGGACATACAGGACGGGATGCAAACTGGTGAGCAGCAGGATGCCCATGTGAGTCACCATGATCTGAAGGGTGCTCAGCAGCAGCAGAATCAAGGCCTTGACTCACAATAGATATGCATATGAGAAAAATCATTATTGGTGTTTGGAGAATTTTCAAAGCAGTTTACTGTCATTAACCAGGTGATAACAAGCTGTGCCAGTGAGTGCTGTTGGAAGCTGTCATTTTCAGCTGTCATCCTTGCTGACAGAATGCCACATAACACGATGCAAAATATTGCACAGATTTCACCCACTCACATTACACCTGCTAGCAAGAGAAGCATGCCTAAGTTTATTTCACTGTTCACACAGTGACTGAATGAAAAATGAGAATTTTGTGCAGTTTCTAGTATTTGTGGGTTTGACTTTATTTGTTTTGTATAAAATTCATTCAGTCTGTGTATTAATGACAGAGTTCTAAGCAAAAAGCAACCCACAAACCCCATGCACATTGAGCTAAAATGGCTTCCTCAGATTCTTTTATTACAATTTGGTATCCCTCTAATGCTTTTGCAATTTTCAAATGAAATTAAATCTTTTCCAATTTTTAGCTAAATCTACCTCAGCTTGATCCAATGATAAAATTAAAAGACATAAATTGTCATTCCTCTTGTCCTCAGCAAGTAATTTCAGTTTGACAATGGGCAACTTGATGATCTATAAGATAGAAAGTATCTGAATCTATAATTTAATTATATTGGCATTAGTTAAGATAGATTCCAAAGCCACCTGAGCATCTGATTCTGATTATATTTCACTAGGTCAATAAATATTTGCTTCACTGTCTAATAATCCCAGTATAATTTCTAATAAAATGAAAAATGACACCTGTGTACCAGTAAATACATTGTACACTGGAAGCTCCTTATAGAGAAAGAAGCAAAAACAACTCATGTAGTCATCAATTGTTTATAATTTTCTTATACTTTTCATTTTGTATGATCATGAAAATATTCAACATCCTACCTTAATGATTTTATTTTTTCTGCTGTCATTGGAGACTCTGCAAATGTTTCTAAAGGGCAGCAGATTAATTAGGGCATCAAATCCCAGGGGAAAAAAATATTTAATTCTGAGACACTCAACTTAAAATGTTTCTATACGTTTTGTAACAATTGTATTCTAAATACAGAAGCTCTCCAAAGCTTTTATACTCATTTTCTTTGAAAAAAGTTGGAGGAATTATAACCTCCTGAAATGTGTATACTTTTGCCTCAAAAGATATTAAAGGTGTAATTTTTTTCTAGATAACCATGGCACACCTTCCCTTTTCAGGAAGAATTAAAATAATTGCCATCACCATGAACACAAACCATAAAGCAAGGCTAATTCTACATTCACACAGTCTCCTAGTAAATTAGGGAGAGCTGGAGTGCAATCTCCAAGGAACTGAAAAACCTTTACAATGGGAAATCATGCAATAGCCATACATGATTGTTACTCATTAGTATTGAAGGTTTGTATGTTTCTGGCCAGTTTTGTAACTGAAAACAGACAGGGAAAGAAGATATTCATAGTTGCTTTTTTTTTTTTGTCTTTCAATCCTAAAAGAATGCCATTTTAACATCTTAATTACCTTTAACAGTGATATTCTCTTAAAAACATGTCCATATTCTATACTTCAGTATCACAAGTTTTATCTGAGACTACACTCTGTGCTATATGTTTTAGCAACAGCTTATTTCACATCAAATCATGTGGTCATTTACCGGGTAATACCACATTCTTAAATGCACCCAGTACTCCACAACCGATGCACTATTAGTAAATGGTGCATTTGGCCAGACAAACTTCAACAAACTCACAAACTGAGCTGCTCTCAGCAACAACATCTAAAGTTACACTAAGATACTCCTTAAGGTAACTCAACATTTTTAACAGCTTGCTAACAGTGATCCTTACCAGTGATCACGTTTCTTCTTCCATACATATTTTCTAACATTTGAACTGTTAGAATTGCATTTTTTAATAAGATCCTAATAGCTGCAAAGACTTACTGCTGAGTACCACATAGTACAGAATATTCTCACTGATGTTCAGCACCTGTATGAGGTTCTGTCACAGACTTCTTGAATGCCCTTGGACAAATCACTCACATCAGATATTGAGATACTCCAAGATTCACAAAACAATGTCATGTCATTTAGAGTGGAATGGGGTTAAGCAGAGATATGTCTATCTGTGGTTTTATGTGACTCTACTCCTTTAAAAACCTCTATGTTCATTTTCCTCCATCCTTCAGTTTCCCAGTCTGTGTCCAACTGACTGTAGATGTTGCAAGGCTCTGGAAGCACCATACCTTACACCAAAGGAGTACTTAAAGGTGAGGATTTATGCAGTTAGGTATTTGAATAACTTTTTCTGCTTCCATGGAGATGATGTCAGGGCCATAGTTCCTGAATGGTTAACATGATTTTCAGTCCCCACAGCAAGCAATGCCAGTTGAGAGCTTGGTTTCTTCTAATTTATGTTAACATTGTGAAAAATTCTGCACAAATACTGCAAAAAGAGAGCTCTTAAGCCTAATCAGTGAAGACATACTTAATATCTGTAGGCTCACAAGAAAAAATGCTAGTCCAATGGACATAAATGTACTTTTACATTTATCCAAATGGAATAGGCAAAAAAAAACCCTCAAATAAGCAATGAATAAATTTGTTTCTAAAATGTCCTTTTAGCCTGAGGAATCCAGTAACAGGCTGTGACTGAAACAAATATGCAGCTGAGCTTGTCTCCTGGAAAACTCACCAAGATTTCCTGTTGATGGTACTGTGAAACACAGCTCAATGCCCACTAGAACAGAGAAGCTTGTTTAAAAGCACACAAAGCCCAGTGATTTACGAACTCACCCAGTACAGCACATCAGTCCATCCCTCCATGGTTATACACTGGAACACAGTCAGCATTGCAAATGCAAAGTTATCAAAGTTGGTTATGCCTCCATTGGGTCCAACCCATCCACCCTTACATTCAGTGCCGTTCATGACGCACTGACGGCCATTCCCTGAGAATGCACAAGGTGCTGGATCATCTTCAACTAGTATATCTGGAAAAGGACAAAAAAAAAATCACAACTCTGAGCCCTCATGTTTTCATGAGTTACCCCTTCAAGTGAGGAAATACCAATGCTGTTATGAGATAAATCTGGATTTCATGCTGAGAAAGGCAACACATCAGAGCTTTGGAGCTTTTACTCTCGCTCAGATCTGGGCCTTACAACCTCAAAAATAGGTTAATAAAAATAATTAAGCAGTGGAAAGAAGCACAACATAATAATACATCATTTAGAAGCGCTTCATTCTGATTATTTCTTTCCTCTTCACTGCTGATACTTCACTTCATGGCACTTCGCACCAACACAGGGAAAATTGCACCACATTTGCACCACTAAGGAAAAATGGGTGTAATTCCTATACAGAGTTGTCTTCATTCCTTAGCTGAAAGAAAAGCACTTTTAGCCACCAGGTAAGATGGTTTCACTCTTTCAAAGTTCTCCCACAACACACACTTCCATTTCATTATTTCACCTGGATGGAAGAACACTGTTTTCCTTCTTCACTCATTTCAGAACTGCACTCCTCATGACATTGCCACAATCTGGATTTGTCCCTTGTAGGTAGTCACCCTTATTTTCTTCACTACTGGTATTTAAGCTACACATATTAGAAATTAAAACCTATTCAGAGCATGGTCTAGTCTCTAACTAGTTTGATTTTTTCATGACTTTGGTATTGAGGTTTTTTTTTTTTCATTTAATGCACTGTACATAAAATTGTGAACCAGTGTAAACTGGGGTTACAACACCTTTAGTGCTTTAGCCCCTAGTTCTATTTCAAACTGAAATCCCACAGATTTGAAAGAAAACATCATCAAACCCTTATTTTAATCAACATTTTAATGACTTACCTGAATCAATAAGAAAACAAGATTTGTGCATTTTTCCAATAAAAAGTTCCAATCCTATAATAGCATAGATTATGATTACAAACAATACCAAAAGGGCAATATGGAGGAGGGGGACCATGGCTTTTATAATGGAGTTCAGGACAACTTGTAAACCTAAACAAAAAAAGAAGATACAAGATATGAACCATATTTCTATGTCTTACCCTATCCAATTTTATATAATTACACATTATTAGGACTTAATGATACAGACATGCAGAGATAATCAGATTTTTTTAAAACATCTATGACCCAGAACTACAAAATGTTCCTTTAACATAAAAAATCTTTGTACGAATCTAAAACTTTCTGTGTAATTAGTTCCTCTTTTAATAAAGTTTATATCATAGAAGTCAGTGTTTGAAATGTGTCACAAGAATCTGTGGGTGTTTTTATAAAGAAAGGGCACTTAGTCAGTGTGTGCATGTAAGTAATTTTATATGACCTTGAAGTTCTGTGCTAAAACAAAAACTTTGTGGCAAATTCTGAGAAAACGTGCACTCAGACAAAGTTAGAACTGTCTTCTTACTCTGGGAGAAAAATATAGTTAGTTGGGAAAACACATTTTTAATCTGAACAAACTTATTCTTTCATCATTTATCCTTTTCAAAACGGCTCTTTCTTTTTTTTCAATTAAATATTTATCCAATTTTTGGCTTTACCAAAATCCCAGATTAATGAAGCTGCCACAGTACCAATGAGAATAAAATATGCCTCTTTTTTTAACTTGATAGACTTCCTCTCTGACATTTCATATCATAGGACTGCTTCTGTCCTCACTGAAGCCCTTTTGTGAAAAATCTATAATTTCCATGTAACAGTTCACAATATAATAAACACAGAATTCACTTTCTTCCTTTGAATGCCTTGGAAAGAGCTGAACCGGAAGTTGTGAACTTTGTATAGCCCAAATAGCTTCAATAATTAATAAAGCGTTCAAAGAAAACAGGAAATATCAGAAAATTCATTTGCTTTCTTAAACAATATTGTTCTACTTTTTAAGTTTCCTAATTTATCTGTTAGCTCTACTGAGATAAACAGAAGGCATTCATGTGCATTGGAGGGGGCAGGAAACACAAAATGTGTAATGTGCTCTGGCACATTACATATAAACTATTTTAGGACCACCTCCACTTTCAGATGCAGGGATTTAGAATAAAAAAAATCTGAATTTTATTTTCTGGTGCATTTGCATTTTAACATGCAATTTACTTTTATATAAAGCTTCTAAAAAGGAAGTGTATTCCCCTGTCTGCTTATTGAACTGTGTAAGGAGATCATACACTGACTGAATTCACAATTCCTTGTTCAACTTGAAATAGGGTATCATTCATCTTGAAATCCACTTTATTTACATAGCTAGATAACAAAAACTCAGCTTTATCCTATCTCATTTCTGTAGTGCCTGGAAGAAGACAGATCAATAATCAGAGCAGTCACATTCCTGATTGCAATGGAAATAAAGAGCAGAGCTTACTGGGCACTCCTGATACAAGTCGGAGAGGTCGCAGTACACGAAAGGCTCTTAGGGCTTTGACATCAAAGCCACCAGGTTTGCCACCTGAGTGGCTGCCACCGTCTGTTTCTTTGGTTAATTGTTCCAATATTACACTAAATAATCTAGAAAATGAGATGAAAGATAAGGTCATCACTATCTATTTACCACGCAGTCAAAGATATTACTTTGGAAATTAGTTGAACTGCAAATCACTCTGCAAAGCTGTTCAGATGTCAAACTGAGAGGTATATTTACACATTAAATCATGACAGACAGAGCTATGAAGTGCAAGACTTTATAATCCCTCTAGAGAATGAGGATCACACAGTTTCCAATAATTTAGCATTCAGCTTATATACACAGTTTGCTATTTTTAAATAAATGAAGCTACTTTGCCAGTTTTGTTCAAACACGTTAGCTTTAAAATTTGGAGAATTAATCTTCCCTTTAGAAGAAGAAATAGATAATAACTAAAACCATCTGGTTTAATTTTGGTGGAATATATGAACTCTAAGTGGCACAGCAGTATAATATTCTATATACAGTCAGCACAAACTGAATATATTTAAAATAATTAGAGTTCACCATTTAATAACACCAAAAAGATTTGTTTCTTACACATAATACCTCTGAGGAAAAACATATTCCCAGATGGCTCATTTATTATATTTGTATTTTTTTCCCTGCAGAAATGAATTAAGTCATTCATTAGAACAGTTTGCAGGACAAGCTTTTATTTTGTTTTCCCACTTTTAGCAGCAATTTAAAGTGATGCATGTTCTTGAAATCCACATTAATCTTAGGTTTATTTGGTTTGGAGCTCCATCTCAGATGCATGGGTTTCTAGACTGCCACTAGACAGTGTGTTAACAAACTGTGTTATCCTTTGCACAGAGTCTGTAGTTCAATAGTTGCAGAGCTGCACTTCTCCTGAAAGGATTATCAAGTTAATAGAGTTTTGCAATCATGAGAAAGGTTTCACACTTGTAAAGGATGCCTGAAATGTGCAGGGTTTTAGTTTGGTCATGAAAAGTTTTCACAACTCTGGTTAAGAATTCTGTCATGCTGGATAATTGCCTGAAATCATATATTATTTAATAGGGTGCCTAAACTAGATTATTGAAGGCTTTACCCTCCCCCAGGGAGCAGCAGACCCACATCAGTCAATACTCATCCCTAGACTGCTTTGTTCTGCTCCAGAGAAAAACTCAGCCCCAAAGACTCTACAGATGTAACAAGGAACACCAGCAGCCCACATACTGTTCCACCAAACCCAGATATCGCATACCAGGTCCTGATTCAGCCCTAGAGTTTAAGGGAAGCATAATGGCAGGAAAACAAACACCTCAGTGATTTCAAGAGTGACTATTTGTGCTCTAAAGACAGACATTATTAAAAAGGGTTCTGAATCAAATCCTGAATTCAAAGAACCTTTCAGCCTGTCAGTTCATACAACATTCAGAAAATTAAAGGGCATAGGCAGGTACTATGGAAGCTTTCTCTACTGGGGCCTTATTCTTTCACAGAAATCAATGGAAAGTACGTAAGAGACCATGCAGGTAAGCAGACTACTCAGATGGGTTAGAGAGAAGTGACAAAGAATAGAAAGCATCACATTCACAGCTCTGTCTCCAGTTCTGTCATTTTGTGTTGTCCAGCTGAAACCAGGACATATGTCATTCCTAAAAAGCCATTAAGGTATAAAACTATTGATCTTCTTTATTGAAATTTACATTCATATTACTCTACAGTTTATCAAAGTTTAAAGGTTTAATTAAGATTTGATCTTAAAAGCATCTCTGTATGTGTTTCCCTTTTGCTTGTAGAGATTTCTTTAGGTATAATTGAGATTAATGCAATTGGACTGGCTACAGTCTCTGCTGAGATAGCAAATTTCAATACATTCAATACAGGACATCATGGCAGCTCTTTCAAAGCTATAAGAATACCTAATAAAATTTCCCATTGAAGCTAGTCAAATAGAATCAGGTCCAGAAGTGGTTTCACATTCATCTTGGGTTACATATGAAAATCAATTTTTCATATATTACTTTATTACTATGTATTAATTAAATAAATTGGACTCATGCTTGCTTAATCATGCAAGTTGCATTCTTACTGAAAGAATAAAAACCTTGCTCACAATTTTGTCAGTATTTGACACGTTACGAAAGATCCACCTTGTCTTACAGATAGGCTGATAACAACCTGCACAAGAGTTTATATTCCAAACTTTTGGATTTGAATTAGGACTTATTCTTAGAGTGATAATTTAGGCATTTGGTAAAATGCAGTCCTTTTTTTATCCATATTTCCAACAAATTCAGTGTGAGCATTTGACCTAACTCCATTTAGCCTCCAATAATGAGTGTTTTAGGAATAAGTGGAAAATTTTTTAGTTATCATGTATTTAGGACACAGCCAAAGATAGAGGTCACATTAATTAGACTGCTCCAGGGTTACTGTAACTCCATGGTCACTTGACAAAAGGGAAGAGGTCTATTCAAGTGACTGCTCGGCAAGGGAGCAGAGCTCGTGTGTGACAGTCTCCAACCTGCCCACCAAGCTTCCCCTACAGGCACAGGGACCAATCTGTTGAGAATGACCTGATCTGATGAAGGATCTATTTATACACAAATTTTAGTCCTGGACCAAAACTGCCTGCATGCCAAAGGACTGGCCCAAATACAACCTTCTCAGTAACATTTAGTATCTCATAATCAAATAGTTACAAATCAGGCATTCTTATATTCACAGTACTTCCCCAAATTTAACAATGCTCTACCACAAATTCCTTTACTTAGCAATTCTTTCTTTCCCTTAATGCAGTAACAACTTAAAAGCAGCTCACACTCTAATTCCTGAGCCTTTTCAATGCAAGGTGCACGGGGTAAAGGAAAAAAAAGCATTTTTTAACATACATTTAACCCCAGGCAAATCAAAGTCATATCTGTATCTGGGCCCTGACATGCAGCACCCAATTTTACTCAGATTTTGGGAATATCAAGCAATCACTGTTAATTCTGTCTCCCCAACCACTCTTCTCCACTTTGAAACATGTGGGTCCTCCCAGAGGTCTTTGTGAAACAGATTAACTCCACATTACTGCAGTGAAGGGTTAAACAAATTAAATAACAATATGCAGCCCTTAAGAGATCAACATATGGAAAGACACCAGGAGTTTACCTTGAGAAAATCAGTTGGAAAAGCTTCTGGAAAACAACTCTGGAAATTTCCAGCAGGACTCAGAATTCCCTGGGAACTTCTACTATAAATGCAATGCAGTCTATAGCCACAAAACTATAGCACTGAAAATGTTAGGATTTTCACACTTTTACTCCAAAGAACAAGAAATCCAGCATAGGCTGCTACTCACATCTAAACAGGCCTATACCTACCTCACTGTAAAGAAAAGTTGAAATATTTTTATAATGGAAGATAAGCTACTTACCCTACTATTACTATTACAAAATCCAATAAATTCCATCCGTTTCTAACATATGCATTGGGGTGTAATAATAATCCATATGCTATAATCTTCAAAAATGTTTCAACTGTAAAAATTATCAGGAAGGCATATTCTACTTTTTCCTGTGGAAAACACAAAAAAAAAAAAAGAATGTACAGTGAAAGACAATGAATGTAACAGCTCTTTTTACTATTGACAATTTGCAACAAGTGGGTACTGATCAAGACTATGGAAATACCTTCATGGCAGCTTATTTCACAGGTTTTAATTGCATAACACTTAATGATAAGTGAGAAGGTTATAATTACATAATTGCACAAGGTTTTCTTGTTTTCACATTCTGTGAGAGGAAAAAAAGCTGTTTCTGCAAACATGGAAGCATACTCTACCTTTGCTTAAGCAAACAGTCCCATCCAGGTCAATAGGATTCTCTGCATTCATTATAACCAGAAAATGCAGTAGAACAGAGCCCTGGAAATATCCTTGGAAGGTAAGCAGTGGTATACTTCCTTTCACTACTAAAATGTTTTAATTGTTTAATTTTACACTGCCTTGCAACTTTTTAATATTGATATGGAAGCTTGCATTGACTTATTTTCTCTTCCACATCACCAGAATTTCTTTAAAATACCCTATTATGTTTGAAGAAATTTTAAGATACTGTACCACCACCTCATATCATTGACGCTCCAACATCAGATTTAATGGGTTTTTTAAATGTTATTAGTTTCTGCATTTTGCCAAAATTTTTATTACAGGACTATATACTGAATATCCTTTCCGAGCTAACTAGATACTCTAGAAAGAAGAAACCCCCAAAAATATTATTAGTATACTTGACTTGGTAAATTGAAGAAGTCACCATATCAAAACAGAGCAGTTAACATCTCTGTTCTTTTTACATTCAGACATGATCATTTTGTTATTTTTTATAACATTTTGTTTAGTTATCTGTTGCTACTCAAATATTACAGCCAAGAATAAAATGCATAGAGAATGATTCATTTTTTAAACTTGTTCAGAAACACGTGATGTTGCTCATTTATCACATACAAGGTTACTTAAATGACTGTAACTGCTCAGTCAGGATTAGCATCTTCTACTACCATTACTCAAATAGAACACCAACATTACACACAAAAATACACGATCCTTATTTGTTATACACAAAAATACACATTCCTTATTTGTCACACAGCTTGGCACTTTCATACACAACCAAAGGAAAAAAACCAAACCTTAATCGCTTGCAACTTAAAGAAAGATCTTGAAATTCTTATGTGCAAATCTTTAATTTGGGCAGCTAAATTCCTTCTCCTGCCAAAGAGGCGATTTAGAATTGTTATGTATAGGATGTGGTATTTCCATTTATAAATCTGACACTGGTGACTTAATAGAGGCACAGGCTGGTCAATAAACTCCTCTCCAGGCCTTTACCTGCAGCAAGCAGCACCCTGGGATCACTGGGGCAGGTAAGGTACTCTCATTGCAAAGCAAGGATTCCTGGATCTCACCTCCCGCTCAACTCAGTCTTGTACCCCTGCCTTTTTCTCCTCTTTTGAGTACACTTCATAAACACTGTGGAGCTTCGTCCAAGGCTTCTCAGCTACTTTCCATTTTGGGTGTGATCTTCCAGCCCAGGGAAACCAATGGAACCTTCAGTGAAACCTCCTTCTCCTCAAATTTCCTAATACTTCTTACAAAATTGTCCCTTCCACTTACCCATCAATTTATCACCAATCAGTCAGGACAACTGCTAGATAACAAGAATGAAGTGGCCTCACACAAGAAATGTGAATGTCTTGTGCACCAAAATCCCACATATCTCTTTGGCTAAAGAGCACCTTTAAGATTACAATGATATGAATTATCAGCAATCCTGAGAAACACACTCAGAAATGCTTAAATACAACAAATGCTACCACATACACATTACACAATAATAGCTATTTCTATCTCCCTGCATACAACTAAATTTGCAGCTTAGTTGTAAGAAGATAAATAATGTAAGAAAACATAAGGAAGACAAAAATATTACAGTTGTCATTTGTCATGGGCAAAATATATATCAAAATCATAGTAGTAAAAGTAAAAGTGAGACAAAATATCTATGTTTCATATATGCCAAATTTTAATAGCTTCTTTTCTTAAAAGGAACACAGGATCCAGGACTGGATGGGACCTTCTGAGGCAAAATGACCTCATGGGTCCCTAAGTTCAGAGTTTTATAGGCAACCATGTAATTTGACTCCAGCCATTAAAGTACCAGTTCCATCCTAAGATCACCGCTCCCTTTCAAAAGTTATTCCAATGCTCTTCTGCTCTCTGGGCTAAACACCAGCCCCAGTGCTAAAGTTACACATGTCACACAGCCCTGCAGCTCATTTTAATGGGACAGTTCAAATCTGAACAACTCTGCCCTATCATTTACCAACCATCCTTGAAAAATAGGATTGGTCTCAGTCCTGCTTATCTCACCTCTTTTATGGAAGCAGGAGTGTTTCTTATTTCCTAGACAGTATTGCAAACATTCCATTAGAGCGATATGGAATGTAGGACAATCTCATTTTTAAACCCACCGGTGGGCTTAAGGTCAGTGTGTGTCACTTTGCAGATGGACCATAAGAAACCTTGAGAGCTGCACCAACAGAAGCCACATGAATCTCAGCAAGGAAAAATGGGAAGTGCTGCACCTTGGGTTAAATAATCCCACACCAATATGAACTCAGAAAGGACCTGAAGTCACACACTAGTTTAAATGTGTACTCATTTAAATCCGACAAATTCCATATCTTCACTGTTTCATTTTCCCTCCCTTCCTGCTTTCCTCTCGTTCATGCTTGCACACACTCTACTTATTTATTTATTTTTAAAGCACAACCTGTGTCTTCCACAGGGCCAGATGAATGACTTGGCCCCATAGTTAACATCAAAGTACAGGATGTGTTTTCTTCACAGACTGTTTGGCTCTTTAGCAAGTAGGCAGCCAACAGATGTTCTCACACAATCTGCAGTTAATAACCTGCTCACCTTCAAGAAGGTTCTGGTGGTCTCTTCACAACTTGGATAATTTCTTGTTGGTCATCATGGACATCAATTTTTGCCTCTGCAACCCTGATACATCTGTAAGCCACACATCATCTTGTATGTCCAGAGCTTAAGCGACTACTTACTCAAGAGTAAATAACATTCAATTTTCAGTATTCATGAAAGAGTTGTAGAGACAGGGTTGGTTTGGGAAAATAAAACTAAAAAAGTAAGAGGTAAATTCAAAATACAGCCTCAAGACTGCAGTTTTAGCAGGATATGATGCACACATTTATGTGCTCTCTTTTCGCCACAATGGTGAAATCATATTTTGTTCAAATCAGTTGATATATTTAAATGAACACCTAACTTTACTCAAAATGGCAGCAGGAACACTAAAAAAGTAGACAACTAAACAAAATAATAAGGAAATACCTAAGAGCATGTATTGAGTGCTTGCAAAAGAAAATCTCTATTAAAAGAAACCAAGAAGGCAGTTTTGGTTCTAAGAAATTGCAGAGATTATTGCAGAATTTGCACATAATTTCTAATATCTATTATTGCATTTAGTTCTACACTGCATCATAAAATTAGCAGAAAAGAAGTGACAGCTGTAAACCTAAAAAAGATACAAAGCACAAAGATATGTCTGCATTCTGAAGGATCTAATCCTGAGGCTGTATAGATTAATAGTTGTTTGTTCACTGATTTGATAAAGCTAGGTCATTTCTCCTTACAGGCAGCTGATTCCAGCAAGGCTGTCTGACACTTTGGTTAATGCTGCTCAAAATCTTCAAGTCTCAGCAATCTTTTTCTGAATATATGATGCAACAGGACTGATAAGATAAACTCCCTTTCTCATGGAATCCATGGAGTTTGCCTTTGATCATGGAGCAAAAAACAAAGGCCACCCTTACCCTATGAGTTCAGGTGCAATCACCAGAACTTCATTTTCTCCAAAAAAAATTAAAAAGGGAAAAAAAAAAAAAAAGCATTTGCTTTCTTATTTTAAGCAAATCAGCTTAGCAGAAACCCTGTTGCTCAGGAAATCTTTTTTCCCCCACCCTAGCCAGATGGTGTACATTAGTCATCATTTATTATCTTCATATTTGCAAAATCTCTGAAAGAAATATGCAAAGCTACTGTTCCATGTCAGAAGGTGATACACCAAAATTCTGCACTTACATTAAGATGTTTCACATGATAGATGTTTCAAAAAAGTAAGTCATTAATTTGCAAAACCTTAATATATTATGCTAGGTAATTAAGTCTTACTATATTAAAATTTCTATTCCCTTAGCATCAGGGATGGGAATTATATTTCATAATGGGAATAATATTTCCTAACTGAATAAATACATTTTTGCATCCAGACTAACAAACATGCATCTGAGTAAAAAGTGCTTAGCAGATAAAGTGACTCAATTTAAACAAATTAAGCAGACTGATCAACTTCCCGAAGTTTAGGCACAACACAAAATACTTTGACATTGTTGATTTAGGGATAAAAAAAAAAAAAAATCACATGCTGTTTAATAAGTTGTGTGACTGATGTTTTGACAACACATATAAAGCCATTTATCTTTTTGACAATCAGCCATTTTTTCAAGTTCTGGCACTGGGAAAACACTCTATCTACAAGACAGAAAAGTAACTTGAGTTTTGAATTTTAAAATATAATTATTTAATTTTTCACTTTATATACCTATACTCCTCTGAAAATCATCTGTGACATGCAGCACAGATGAAAATTAACAATAGGAAAGTAAACCTATTTATTCCCACATGTGAAAAAATGTTATAGCAGTTTCCCAATACAAAAAATGAAACACAAATGGAATCCATGCACCTGGCAAAAAGATATCTCTATACTTGCCTTTATTTCATCAACTTGAAAAGCAGAAACAAAGTAATGTACTACCAAGATTAGACATGGAAATTACTCTCTATTCATTAGAAGAATTGGAATTATTTATCACTCAACAATTTGGTGATTTCTATTGGATTAACTGTGCCTTTAGATACATAACAACAAACAAGGAGGGCGAGTTTGAAAAACATATTTTAAGGATTCTTGTCCTGATCAATCCAAATAAATCGAGTTTCACCATCCTCATCAGTCCTGACCCACTGGGGGGAATACAACCACTTCTCTCTTCTTTGTCAGATGTCAACATTACTGTCCTTGTTAGTGCAGCTTTGCTTTAGACAGTGCTCTGCAGCAACTTTAGAAAATATAATTATGTACACAAAATTGTACTCCTTTAATATACGTCTGGGTAACAGACCTTTTTTTCATACTTCAAGAGCACATTTCATGTACATGAGGCCTTTTATGTTTGAATACATTGAATACATGTAGAATCCAGGGCAAGACTGGGCAGGAATTTGGCATCAGGCCCAGAAACATCTCCAGTCTTTTGAGGGGCTTTACAGGACACCATCACATTACTGCAGATCCAGATTCTCTGGCATTTTGGGCTGGTGCATCTCATGGCAAGGCTGATACTTGAAAGTCAACACCAAGTACAAACTCCATACTTAGAAGAAGAAATAAGTAGGCGTTACACAGCAAGAACATTCTTACACCAGTTCAATACTAAATGAACGGGACTTCACATTCCTAGTACCACTGCCAAGCAACAAATCTCACAACATTTTTACTGTTTTCAAAGAGAACACAGAATCCTTTCATTTTTTTTGAACTGAGGATCACAATCCTGTGATTGTGATCTGACCTGTCTGGTCGCAATTAACAACAGTTGCACCCTCCAGATCTCAAGCAGGCATTTGTGTTTGCAGGAACAGAACATGCAAGAAGAACATCTCAAATGTTCTGAACACAGCAAAGGAACAAAATGGATGTGCAAGCTATACACTGAGGTGTATTTAAAATTAATTTTAAATTACATTTCTTAAAGTCCCTGTTTATCAATGTAGTCTGAAGGAGCACTTCAATAACTTACATCACTGAAATAGTATCTCAAGCTTCAAAGACAGTTTTAGTTTTACTTTCATCTGACAGATTCTGGCAGCCAGAGGTAGATGAATAAGCAGAGCATATTTAACGCTGATTACTTTTTTCATTATTTCCTGTAATCACATCCTCTAAATGCACTGTAGACCTGTATTCCATCTTTGAGTGTGTTTGCTTCTCATATGTAATTTGCACTTTACGTTGCAACACAATAATGGAGATGTAAACACATCTGTTCTGTAAATAAGCATTTGTACAGAGAGAAAAATGTTGCATCCAAATTACAATTTTTCATACAGATTACAGGCTTCTGTGTGGAGCCACATTGGTTTTATTCATGTAAAAGTTCAGTTTAGTACACGTTAAGTATTTTCAGTCCATAAATAGAAAAAAATCCAACCTCTTTGTTTTTTTCCTCCTTTATATTTAGGCAGAGCTCTGCTCTGGGACAGGTAATGCAGAGCTTTGCTGAGCAGCAACTGGGGAAAACAGACATCCATTCTGTGTGTACAACATTATTAAATCCACTATTGGCACTGCCTTGCATATCCTCATAGAGGCACAGACAACCCTTCTGCTTCCTATTGTGAAGAAATACAAATGGAGTGGTTTTAAAAATTTGATCATAAATAACCAAAAGCAAAACTGAACTCTTGCAAATTGACCATCTACTAAAAAATTATCAAGAAAGGGCTCACAAAAAAGCCAATCACTTGGTAGTGACTGCACTCTTGCAAGGTGTGAAAAGCAGGTTGTAGACATGCCAGCAGGCAGAAACACATAAGCTTCAGTCCTAAATCCACTTGAAGATTGAGCACAGTATTCCAAAGAATTGCACAAATGAAAACAGGCCAACTAAGCAACAAAGAATATACCTGGAATAAAATCCACTTTACTTGGGTGTTTTTCTGCCCTCATCTAGCTGATGATATTCAGGAAAACAAGGACAGCACAGAAAGTAGAAGAGAATATTTGTGTATTGCACATGGTTTCATCATTTTCCTTATGTAGTTGAATAGAATGAGTGTCAAGTGGTGAATTAAATCGACATCTAGTCATAAAACAGCATTAATGTTAAATATATGTTGATACCTCCTATCAGTTTCATTTCTTTGTAAGACACCAGGTTTTGGCCAGAAACCAGGCTATGAGAATATTAGTAGATCTCAGCTTAGTGAACATATTCAAATTCTGAAAATCTAAAAATCAAGAGAATTTTGTAATCCTTATAAATTCATTCTGACCATGCAGAAACGTAAGAGTAGAAAACAGTGAGGAGAACTGACAGGATTAAATCCTCTATTGAATTTAGAGCACAGTAGGTTAAAAAAACAAACAAACAAAAAACCAAACAAACAAACAAAAAAATCCCTCCAAAATCTGAAAGAAACTATTTTTCCTTAAAAGAGAAAAATTACTGACCAAAATCTCACCAATCAAACTGTAATTATTTTGGCATTTCACTATGAAAGAGATGAAAAAAAAAAAACCTGCTTTAAAAATACTCCTGTGTGAGGTCTTTCTGTATGTTTTTGCTAATAATACTTTAAAAAAAAAATATGATACCACTCATATGTTTCTTAAACATAAAAACTTTCAGCTGTCACAAAAACTTAACTACTCCCGAGATGCTGCAATAGCCTGGATTTAAACCTACGCACAATGTCCATTTTTTTCCCTAGTTTTCCAACCCATGTAATTCCTTCTTTGACCAACACAATCTTGAAGTGCACCTGAGTGACTCTCACCCCCATTCTAGTCACTCTGCACTCAGCTTTTCTGTAGGTGAGCGTGCCAAAGCAAGAGTCTGTCCCAACAGACAGACAATTCTGAGTGGCTCTGAAGGAATATGGCATCCCAAATGGAAAGAAAGGGAGAAGACCAAACAGATCAAGGTTTTTGTGTGTTAGCTATTCATTCACTGCTCTAAAATGATCCAGTGCTGTGTATTAAGAATGTCAAGGACTTTCTGTAAGGAAAAAAACAAACATTAAAACAATATGGAGAACATATTGGGTCTGTAATTCTGTTCTGCAGTGATAGTGTCAGCCAGGAAACAGAACAATGACATTCCTTGAGTAGGTGGGGTTTTTTCCTTGATTTATTCATCTGATTGCAAATCTAATTTCCACTTTCATTACAAAAGAACTGGACAAAACTGATAGAATAATTTCATCACAATGCTTTACTCATTAATCTGCCAAATAGATGACTCCATTAGCTCTTTGCTTTTGTCAGTTTAAGAACTACAGAATGATTTCTTAAGAACATACCCAATGAGACAGTTTGTTTTCCTAAATACCTTTAGTAGGATAGAAACTTGCATTATGTAAGGCTTAATAATTTAGTCTGGTGGGGTTTGGATTGAGGTTGTTTCATTTGTTTGGTTTTGTGGGGTTTCTTTGTTGGTTGGTTTTTATTACAGTAGAAACGGTTTAACAAACACTCACCAATAAGGTTTTCAAAAACTCAAACACACTATACCTACCCCATGTTCTGGTCTGACCTTGAGGTGAATACAAAGGGAGGACATGGTTAGGCATGGTACTTCATTGGAATTTTTCTAATCGTCCTTCTCAAGTTCAAACAGAAGAGCCCCAGAGCAGTGGTATCTGGGAGCTGTGTCCTACACTTGTGGTCTACTACTGCCCTTGCAAACCAGCAGCATCAAGAATATTTTCTTCAACGCTCTGGTTTTGGAGAGAGGTCAACTTTCCAGGACTAGGTATCTATATCAGGACTGGCTACAGAATTAAAATATTATTTTAAAAAATTTCAAGGGCTTTAAAAGTACTAGAGAATGTGAACCCCCTACATTGGTATAACAATATTATGAAATTTCTTCAGAGAAATCTGTATTGAGTTCTGACTTTCTTCTTAATATATCCTAACATCAGCTCAGCACTAGAATTTCATACAGAAGACACTGAATGCAATACATGATGTGGATATGATGATTCTATACTGAGAGGAAGGTATGATTGCTAAACAAGTTCCATTGTGAAATACCTTTCTGAGAACTACATGCTGCACGCTCTATTACCTCTTCACAATTCTTTTCTTTCAGAAAGAATTTCCTAACTCCTTAGATACACTTTGATTTACTCTATATATTTGTTAACAGGTAAAAGTACTGCACTAAAAATCACTTCAACAAATCTAGAAAGACTTTATTATTTATGAGCACACAACCTGCCAGAGCACTAGAAGCCATAAACTACAGAAATGTCAACAGCAATGTTCCTGATGAAATACATTTTCAACTAAAAGAGAAGGCAGGATAGAATATTCCTGGTAGACACTGCCCAGAACAACAATGCAAGGAACCAAAAAAAATGCATTTATCCAAACTGACAGGAGAATGGTCTGCAGTAGCCATGAACATGTTAAAGCACAACTTTATCCTTGAGTGTCTCAGTTGGTGAACAAGTTCGCCTTTGCAATTTTCTTCTCCTGTAGTAGCTTTGAGCCAAATGCTTGAGGTATCTCTTTAATAAAAAAATTATTTCATAGTAAAAACCTCAAATAACACACTAATGAAAGACTTTGTTTTGAAAGCCTATCTCATAGTAAATTCCAGATATGTGAAATGTAATGTGGCTGTAGAAATTGGTATTTCCCTGCAGCAATAAAATGCAGGAAGATTCCCATTTTGTGTATCCACTAAGTATTTGGATAATTATGAAAAGAAATCCCTCTAAGTTCTTTCATCTTGAACACGAGGCTAAATGAACATAGAAACATTTTCATCACACACCTGAGGATTAGATTGCTCTGGCTGTTCCATAACAACAATGAAAATTAAGACCTGTAGGGAAAATACAAGGGAAATGTGCTCTTTTGCCATGATAATGTTCAACTGAAGCCCTTTGCTCCACTGCAAACATAGAGCTCTTGGACAAGAAATATTAAAAGGTGGAATGGCTTTCTATAAATACAGAGGAGTCGCAAGAAAAATTTAAAAAATAGCATAGCTAAACCAACAATTTTGTATCCAGTCCACAAACAAGACCCATGATATACACAGCTTCAATTTCAGCAGTGCTCAGGTACATCACTGATCTACTCCTATGAAAATTCATTAAAAAGTCAAGCATTTAGCTGGTTTCTACTAATAGCACCATCATTAAACTTTCCTGTTTTCTTCATTCTAACCGTGGTAGAAAAGCATTCAAAGTAACCCTAAATGCATCAATATTGAAATAAAGAAAACCATGAAATACTACTGACATCCACAGCTAAGGTATCAGGAAAACTTGCCACAGTAGAAACAACTGAAATACCTGAATAAAGTTGAAAACATTTTTGTTCATTTCCTCTGATTGACAGATCAAACCTTAGTGATAAAAATCTTCAACTCCTGACAGAAAGTAAAATATGAGTCTGCCTGCCCTAAAGCCACATTTCTTGTTTATTTATGGATTAATCAGTTTTCCCTCTATCTTGTGGAATGTAGCTAACATAATTTAGGGTCCCTCCAGTGCCTGCTACAATTACAATTCCAGATTCTGCAAAAGCTTCTAAGTGCATCTTTGTAATCTCTAGGTTACAATGCAAAATCATTTTCTTCCTTTCATTCCCATACCATTTGACTTCCCAGGAGATGTATTTGGGTTCTGAATGTCTTATTTCATTTTCCACTTCTCCACACAGAACATTTGATCAAGAAGATTATTTTGTTATTATTCCCATCTGAACTGCATCTAAGCCTGTTTTAATTTATTCCCCTATCTGGAATATCAGTTTTGCTTTCCAGAGAACTCAATGTCCACAATATATTCCTAAGTGCTCTGTCACTGTTTCAAGTTCACTCCTGTTATGACTATAAGACAGTTTGAGTACACCAACACTTGCTTTTCTTCCACCTATAAAACTGCTTTCCAGCTGACATAGAACGCCATAGTCCCTGTGATTTTTCACCCATCTATTCAGTAGACTAGCCCCTAAAGCACATTTACAAACTGTTCTTCAAATTAATTACATGAAACAAGAGCCATTACCTCCCTTTTGGAAAAATTAGGCTTTCTCCCCTAAAGAACCAAAGTCTCTACTATCCTCAAGTAGGCAAGAAAAAAAAAAAACATTATTTTCAGCAGATAAAAATGCAGAGACCAAGAGCCAAAAACAATTTTTTTTTTCCTCTTTCAGCTATATGCACAGAATTAAGAAATCACATGTTTACACAGAAACATCAAGGTTGGAATAGACCTTCAAGATCACCTGGTTCAAATATTAACCCACCACCAACATAATCACCCCTGAACCATATCCCCAAGTGCCACTTCCAGATGTCTCAGGAATACTTCGAGAGATGATGACTCTACCACCTCCCTGAGTAGCCTCTTCCAAAGCCTAACCACTCTTTCAGTGATTTTTTTTTCCCTAATATTTAATCTGAAGCTTTCCTGACACAATTAAATGGCCATTTCATCTTGTCCTTTCTCTTGAGATTTGGTAGAGGACAACAATCTCTTCTAAGGGAGTTGTAGAGAGTGATAAGGATCTCCAAGCCTCCATTTCTCCAGATTAAATAACCTCAGCTGCTCCTTGTAGGACTTTCTAGACCCTTCCCCAACTTCACTGCCCTTCTCTGGGCACAGTCCAACACCTCAGTTTCCTTTTGAAATGAGAGGGTCAAAACTGGACACAGGATTCAAGGTAATTTGGTTGCCTAAGATATTTCACAGCCAGAAGAGCTGAACTGAAAATTCCATTAGTCTCCCACTGCTTCAGCAATTTGAAGACAGCTCTAAAAATTATTTGATTCTACTTCTGTGAGTGTAAGTAAAATACAAATCTTTGTACCTTAATGGCCTGGGAGTTGATGACATATGGGAATCAGTTTATACTGCATATTGGTTTTTTAAATGACCACTAAAACACGTATTTTCAGAATCCACTACTACACATTTAACAGCCAGTGAAAATACAGGAAAAATGAAGGTCTGAAAATTAGTCCTTAACATGGGAGGAAGATTAACAGGAATTTACACTCCACAAGCTTAATTCAGAATAACTTTGGAGTCAGCAACCACCATTTTTTGTTTCCTTCTGCAAACTGAAAATTTGACATCACAAGTTTTCTACTCTGATTCCAACACCAGTGCCTCAAATTTTACAAGAGGGTCTTCATCTCTGGATAAAAAATGTCCAATACTCTGCAAATCAAATCCTCAAAGCAACAAAATGCTTTAATTAAAGCTATTTCCTCCCTATTTTCCTTCCTTAGTGCTATTTCTAATTTATGATTCACCAAAGGCACTGTTTTACTCGTGTTTGATGGAATACTTAGCACAGCATGAAATAGATGGCATCTCCTCTGTAGCAAAAGTGAAAGGTTGACTTCTGCCCTGGGCATCTCTTATTTTTTGTGAAAGCTTAGAGGTAGAAACTGAAGCATGATAATTGAACCTTGAAGGAAAAAGTAGTGACAATATAAGAACTGCTTCTGTCAAGTAATAAATATCCTGTGATACGATATATTTAATTTGTATGAATAAACTCGTAGTGTTAATAAAGATTAAAAGGTAGTTATGGCATACAAAATGGGACATGTTGGACATGCTGACAAATAGTAGACCCCACTTTCCAAATAATGGTGCACACTACTGTCAGATAAAAATGAAAAGGATAATTTGCCTAATCTTTTTTAAAAAATAATTCTGCATTTACACTTATTATACATGGCATATTTAAAAGGTGGTTTTCATATTCTCCAGCACCCAAGGCATAAACCTGAAAGCGCCAGTGGAAATAACAAATGATGTAATAGTAGTGTGCAAAGCCTGAGGCAAGAATATGTCGCAGTCAGAACCCAATGGCTCTGCTCAAGTGACACACACATTTGCACTCACAAGTTTTGCCTTTTTTTCTTTGGTTAAAGCTACCACAGCAACATTCTCCTAGTGAGGTGTGTCAGAACTAATGTAGCTGAATGTAGTTCACTGTAATTGAAAGTAATTCATGCTGTCACATTTACTGTAACGAGAGGTCACATCTCCAGGGCCATAAATGTTGTTCACATTAATCGTAACTGACACCTTCCTCCTCCTTCAGGGAAATTCAGCCATATTACATGGCTTAGTTCACATCCTTTTTAAGTATCTGAACTTTTTTATGTTTGGCTGGTTTTCTGGTTTGTTTGGGGTTTATTGGTTTTTAAGCTAAAAAAAGGCAAAAACACCAGCAACAAATTCTGCCCTGTGCATGGTGATAAAGTCATCTCACAGAAAAGTATATAATAATAATTGCAATTCCCCTGATCTCCAAAAATCCTACAAATTGCTAAAAATTATTACCTAAAATCTGGTCAATTCTGGCTATTTAAGAACAAAAACAGTTCTTAAATTATAAATACATATAGGCCATATTCAAAAAGAGTAAGTAAAATACAACACACTCCATAATGACCCCCTGGACTACATGCATTTTCTTCCTAATACTTACCTACATTATGATTTAGGAATCATAAAGCGCCACAGTTAACCATGTACTTATTTTGGACCATTTTAATTCCATACTGACATGCCAGGCAATGAACCTCCATTCTCAACATGACTGTCTATTTCAAACCTGATAATTCAACTAGGACACCATTTCCTTTATAAATATTAACCAGTTATTTAGGAGGTTATAGTGTGTAAGTCTAAATCTTTTGATTCCTATTTAACAAAGCTACACACCCAAAGAAGGCCCTTCAAAGCACTGAATGCACGTAGACTTCATAATTAACACAGTGTACAGAAAATTGAAAGCTTTCCATCTGCATGCTTAGTTTATCCTGAATTACAGTTAAAAGATTAAAGAAGGAGAAGTGCAATGTAAAAACACACTGGCAAGAGTACGATGTGCTTGTTGGCCAAACACTAATCTAAGTTTCTTTGTTTTGTTTTGGTTGGGTTGACCAAGAATCTGGGTTTTCTCCTTGAAAAAATTCAGTGGTATCTTAACCGAGATTTAAAATCTTAGGATTTGGGGTTTTTCTAACAGATCTTTATGGGAATACAAAATATAAATTTTCATCTACTCACAACAAAAACTGATAATATTAATGATCAAAAGTTTCACTGATGACTCAGAATTATGTACTAAAAAAGTGAAGAACATAAATATAGGAGCACAGATTCATTTCTGTAATAGCTTGGAATAATACTATTTTTGAAAGGCAAATTAGCCTTAAAGATACAATTATTTGAAATTCATCATAACTCCACAAGAAAATCAGTTGTTTGATTTCCTTTGGTATAATTTAGTAATAATACTACTAAACCAAAGAAATTAGATGAGTATATGAATTTTTGAAGAATTGATGTTGAAAGACTCCAGACTCACTATCTATCACAGAACGTAACTCTTCAGGCATAAATAAAATTGATTCTTTCAGAGACCAATTTTTCTGTTGTCTGACAATGTCATTTAATTTTGGTGAGGCATCCAGCAATTGTGCAATTTCCTACAGTAGCATTTGATGTAGAGATACACAAAACATTGCTGTGAGCCCTTCTGTAAAAGTTTGCTGAATGACCTCAAACACCAAAACAACAAATGCATGACCTCACTGCAATAAAACAGCCATATTATGCTTATTCTTCTTATAATTAACTGTTATCTTTTTAGCAACATCACTCAACATTTCTCAGAAATAAATCTAGGTTGTTCTTCCAAACAGGCAAGCACTTCATGTTTCATCATTACCACACTATTGCATAATATTTGTCCTGCACCACTATCTATGCACAAGTATAGCTTTGATGGTGCTTGTTGTACCAAACATATCAACAAGGATAAAAATATTATTTAGATTTAAAGTAGTTCCCCATCTCACACTTAACTGCATTGTAATTCCATCAGTTTCTTACTCTGCAGAAAGGCATTTCAACATTTCTACCCAAGTACCTAATTTTATTCCTAATTTCCGAGGTTATTATTAATCTATATTTTTTTCAATATAGTATCACTTAGGAAAATAGCTCAAAAGTCATAGTGAAACTATGTTCCAATAAATTACTATTGCCATTAATATCTCAGCACCACAAAAAGTATACATAATTAAATAACGATGGGCTCTTCTAACCAGGGAAGTGATTTTGCTTTAGAAATGCTCTCCTGTTCTATAAAGAATAAGTCAGAGTAAAAATACATTTAGATAATAAAACATGCACTCCTATTGAGTCCTATGAAATACAGCTGCTCAAAGCAGGTCTATTATTTTCTTAGGACTCTTTATGTACTTAAATAAATCATCAATCACTAATTTCAATGTTTTTAGTCAAAAGAAGCAGCAGCACTAATTAACCAGTCTGCCTAAACTCTGAACATGGTTTTGCAGACATTCTAAAGCTCATTTTTGTACAATAATTTCACAAGGAGTATACAGTCTAATACTTTACTAGGACTGAGGGTAAATCAAGACAATATGCCAGGGAATTCAAATTTTCCCCCTTTTTCTTCTTTATTTCTTCATTCTTTGCTGCACTCTTTTCCAGCAGATTTGATAGCCCTGGGATGTGAAGTTGTGGGGCCAAATCCTGCCAAAATGAATGTCCTGTTCACTCCTACTGGAAGTCTGTTGCCATATCTCACCCCTCTGGCATTTAGAAAGCTCTTCTAACCACTAAAGTAACTTTACCCACAGCTAGTTGATACCCAGCTGTTCTTGTGCCAACACCACCCTTTAGCTAGAGCAGCTTTACTCTCCCCCTTATGTTCCCCCACTGAAATTCTCTCTCATTCTTCAATTTTCCAAGCTGAAAAATGTCATGCTGTTAGTCCCCTCTTATGAAATAAGTTTATTCTACACAGTCATCCTATTATCCTTCCTGTGCACCTATTTATTTGAATTGATCCACAAGAGGATGATTAATTTACCCTCTGTCAGAAAGCAATTTCCACACTGTGACGAAGTATGCACATAAATCTGTTATGTAACTTTAAAATATTAATTTCTTATATGTCTGTTTCTATGAATCTCTTTAAACTCCATACCTTCAAATCCTTACTTTAGGGTAAAAAATGCCACCACTTGAACTCCAAAGAATCAACACTAGTTTCTCCAATCACATCTGATTGAAATCTATTACATTAGTTTTGGAAGCTCCCTAGACTTCCATTTCAGTTGGGCACCTTAAGCATTTATCATTTCTATATAAGCGCATAGAGCTTCTTAATATTTCACATGTGGGGAGCCCTTTCCATAGGGATGCTTAAAATACATCATTTTTCTTGGAGGAGAAAAGGGTTATTCTGGTAGGTTCACATAAAGTCATCTTTTCCCTTGTTACATAAGCCTTGTGTTGTCTGTATTGTCAAGTGTTTCTCAGCTGAGAGTTAAACAGCATTGTCTTTTAAGTCAAAAGGAGTAGGCCTGAACTCAGAATCAGGAAAGCATCCAGCTGTAGTAATGTTTTCTTTGGATGAAATATGTTGAACAAATGTAAAGCCTTTTTACTACTGCTACAAAATATGGTTGGATTAGATCTTCGGGCTACACACTTTGTAATTTCAATTCTGTGCCAGCAACGAGCCATGAGAGGAGCAGAGAGGCATTAGTCAGGCAATCAGCTCCTGTCATTAAAAACTTGACATTTCTGTAAAAAAATGTTGCACACTTAAAGAAATAATAATTTTCTTAACCTTTACTTGCAGGAGGTATGATTAATTGGGGCTATGCTCTGTAGCTGTTTATTTTTCTGGTTTTTACTGCACATACTGGCACAGGTCATTTTAAATGCTGTCACTTGTTCTTTCCCTCTCTCTTGAATGTGCACCCCTTCACCATAACTTGTTTTCCCAAAAATAATAAACCTACTTCAGACAGAATCATTCTGATAATACTTAGCCCAGGTAAAAGTACATATTTTGAAAGTTAGACCATCAATTATTACATCTATTCTCCCATCTGCTAAACAGGAATACTGGAGTACCAATGACATTTTATGCCTCAATTAGATTTTGGTTCATTACATAAGAAAGGGCAGCACAGATGTGTTATCAAATAAAATCAAATTACAGGACATATTTTAGTTGTGAAAAATTATGTGTTCAGAAACTATTTATTCTTCCACTCTGGAAAAGTATAAAAAGTCTCAACAAAAGGCCAAGATAAGTTAGTTTAGCTTCTGAGTGATCCAGGGTATCCTCCAGACCAATACCCCCACCCCTGGCCAAGCAGAACTCTGCTTCCTTGGAGAACCTGAGACACCAGAAGCCAAGTCTGAAGTCAGGCAGCAAAATATTGGTACAGTAATGGCACAAGGAAATTCACTTGACATTCTCAGGCAGCAAACTATTGACAAACTGATACTAAGCTTTTGTCTCCCTAATTCCCTTCACCTCAAATTTCACCAAACTCCTAAAAACATCAGTGCAAAGCATGTTTGCAAAATGGAAAGTAAAAATACACCATAATTGCTTATACAAATTCCTGAGAGAGCTTGCTCTAAGCTAGAGAATAATACTTTCTGCTCACTAGGTGTGACATTACTCTAGGCTGTCTATGACAACAGGTATTTTATTCTTAAACTCCCATGAAGCTTTGATCACATTTTTTAATTGGTTCAACGGAATCAAAAGTAATTAATACACATGTATAATATAAAATGCATCAGGAAAAGATGCACACAGATGTATTTATCTTATGAATAGCAAAGTGACCATAAGATCAAAAGGCAGATTAGTATCAAATGGATCTAGCTGAGAAATAACCTTAAAATTGTAGGAGCAAGACAGCAGCACAGGCTGATAACCTGCAGCCTGAGAGGAAAGTCACTGATTCAGCAGCTGCACTGATCTTCCTGCCCAAGCCAGTGAGCTTTAAAACCACCCAGCCTATTCTGTAATTAAACCTCTGGCTGCAGTGAACACCAGCTGGACCCAGCAGTTTGACAGCACCATAAAACCTGGTATTGGCTGGCAAATCAAGCAGTCTGATCCATGACAGCATTCTGGCTGTCCAGGGTCTCTACTGCAGCATCCAAGAACTGTATACACAAACACAAACTCCAGCACTGTATACATGGCAGGATGAAATCAGACTCTGCAAATGAGAGAGGAAGCCAGCCCAACACCACTCTCTGCAACTGGGCCAGCTGAAAGGCTGCTCTGTGCAAATTCTACCAGCATCTCATTTGCTTTAATATTTTAATGGTAGTTTAGAAAAAATACATAATACACAGTCTGTATATTATGGACTATATGTACACACAGACTGCAGTCTGCTTATATGTAATACAGTCTGTATACAGGTAATGCACAAACTACTGGCACAGTGGGGAATAGAAAGTGCAACTTTCCAGTGGTTGTAAGCAGCAGTGACTCCTCCCAGCAGTTTGTGCTGAAAAGTGGGGAGAAAGGGAGATTGCAAGCCTAGCCCCTCAGCTGGGCTTGTTCCCAAATCCATCAAAAGCACAGTACAAGGATAGGAGAGCATTCTCCTGCCCTTCAAAAACAAAGTAGGTCAATATGACCTGGCTGTGTTCCTGACATGTTTATGTTGGCCAAATATTGCAGACTGCAAGGAAGACATATCAAATATACATCCAACAGAAACTTTTCCATATGTTTGCTGTACCCTCACATAAAGGGCCAGCAGGCAGAGGTGAGAAACTGAAATTGAAAATACAGAGCTATTTTTATTTATATTTAAATTATCCGTGCCCTCATATTAATCTAGAGAATATCCCCTTGCCAGACCAATATAATGCTGATTAATATTTCTTTTAAAAATTCTTAAAAATCTTTAAATTTCTTTTAAAAAATTCTATTTCCCTAATTTTTGCTTTCCACTATATTATCTTTGCTCTTTAAAAACAAAATGAAAAAATAAATCTTCCCCACCCCAGATGCTGTTAATATTAAAATTTCATCAGTAACACTCTATTCATAGAGATTTGCATGGAGCCTGGTTTTCAGCACAAAAATGGGCAAAAAGTCTGAAAATCCTGTGTGTGTTCAGTTTAGGATGAACACAAACACAGGAAGTTCATGTAAGAAAAGGATTAAAACTTTAAAACAGAGGTGAAGAGAAGGTTAAAACAAGATATAGATCCTATCACCTTTCAATCATTTGTTTAAATTCCATTTAGGTGCATAAGGGTTGAAATTGGATCCTTTTGACGTTCTTCTGCAGCTCCAGTACAACCAACCTCACACTCACAGAAAATCCTACCATGAGTGCCTGCAAAACAAACAGCTGGACAATCTGCTTGGCTGAAACTGTGGAAAAGCCAACTTTAATCTACCAACTGAACTATGGGTGAAGTTATTTTCTACTCGGCAAACATTAACTAAAATTAAAATATTAATATATACACTGAAGTTTAGATACTGCATTTAGCTGTGCAAATATTCAGATTCAATGCAGGTAAAGGACTAAATAATAAACTTGAACTGAAGTGGAAATAAAGGATCATACCTACACTTACAAAAGGAAATAACTGTAAATCATCACTGTCTATGTTCTATTCTTCTATGAAGCATGTTAACTGAGGATTTCAAGGAAAGAGTTGAATCCTTTTGGTATGCTGAGTGAGATCTGCCCTAAATTCTGGATTACATGGCAGGAACCATGTAATCCTTACACTGTGTCTACTTGGAAAATGTCAATTTAATAAAGTTTAGGTCAAGTTCTTCAGAATCCATCCTTATATCTGTCTTCAATCACTTGCCCAACCAGACCAAGTTCTTAGTAGATAACAGTAACTATAGTACTTGAGGCTCACAATGAAGCATCTGACGACTTGCATGGAGACAGCCTGGATAGTATCATTTTGTAGATAAGGATGTTCAGCCTGCTTCAAGCAATAATTCACTTTCCATAAAGAATGCAGATGGTTAGATACCAGCAGGATGAATGCTGTACTGGCCTTACATGAAAGATTTAAGCAACTAGCTTCTCTATTCATCAGCTATGCAAGAAATTCAAATTTTTTAGCATTTAATTTGCAAGAGAGCATTTATTATTATGGGATCAGACCTAAATACAATATTTCACTGTTTCACTGTAAAAAACTGTGCCAGCTTTTTTGTGTGCTACCTTACCCCAACTACATCAACTTACTGAAAAGTGCATTTAAAAAAAATTCATAAAGCCAAACTACATTTTTAAATGTTATCATAAGACTTTCCATTCCTCAATAATACTACATATACTGAGACTACATCCTTAACTTTCTGTAGAACGGATGTTCTTACATTGATTCTAAAATCACACAGCAAAAAAACCCCAAATTGTTAAGCAGAGATCTTCTCTCCTCAATATTTTCCTAACTACCCCACAGGAAAGCATTACAATGCCTAAACACTGAATGCTCTGCAGCACTTGTGTAGTCATTACAATACTTTGAGTCACGTGACAACTGCACATGATATTTGTACTTCTAGTGACAGAAGCAAGTGTGATAATGTACTTGTAATCAAACTGCCAACACCAAAAATAAGTCCCAAATTAAAAGTCATTAGCCTACAAAACTTGAAGATGGAGGAGAAGAGAAAAAAGGATTCAAAAATATTCATTAAAATGTTATGCCTCAAAAGCATTGTTTTTACTGTAGTTTAGAGGAATATTTTTGTAACATTTTCACATGCATTCATTCAAGCTCCAGAAATCCACAGCTGGGAGATCTGAACCCACAAGGCCCGATGCTCTTCTCTTAAAATTCTGCTCTGAGAATCCAAACCCAGGGAAAATATGGGGGCTGAGGCTGTACATTTACAGCACATCCATGCCAGTTCAGACAGCAGTAAAAGTTTGATTCACATCAGACATGGACATGATCACGTGTATCTTCAATTATGCAACTTGGAGCTCATTAGAAAGTCAGATTTCTAGAGCCTGTCAGATCCCTAGTAGGCCAAAGAGGCAATACTTGCCATGGCTGAAGTGTCGCTGAAAAGTTTGTCAGCTGAAAGAAACATTTACCAAACTTGAAAAGCTGCATGAGTCCACACAAGTTGGGAGTGCTACAGCATGTGCACATGGCATTTAGCACTTTCAGCCCCCAAACCAAACTCTATTTGCTGGACTTTTACTTGGAGGCTAAGTTTTCCACAGGTCGTCATTTTACATTAGTTCTACATACAATGAAATACTCAATGGTTGTACATTCAGTCTGTGGCAGGATAAAAAATGTGGGGATGGACACTGACAACTCTTTTTTTCCCAGCAGCAGTACTGAATTAAACAGAGCATTTTTCTACTTCCATCTTTTCACTCTTTCTCACAAAGGCAAAACCATTTCAACTACATGAGAATATACTGGGCATATGTTGATCCAGTTAAGTAAAAAGGTTTATTAAAAACCATGGGGCGGGGTCATTTTCACACAGATTTGTTCATTGATCTGTCTCCCCTCACACTATACAGTTATTTCAGCACAGTGCAAGCAGAAAAACATGCACTGGAGGATGAAGGCAGTACTCAACTAAGCAATGAGACTGAAAACTGTTCATCAATCTAAAATCTTATATATTCCATCTTTGGGGGAAAAATTTTTAAAAATTAAAATAAAGGAGGAGTTTCAGAAGAGAAAGAGCCCATACAAAAGATAAAATTACACAAGAAAGTATAACAGAAGACATATTTAACATTTTATCGGGGAAATTGCTGAAGAAGTATCAAGAGCTGGATCCTCTAAGTAACTTCAGCAGAAGGAGAGAAGAAGAAAGTAAAGTCAGCTTGATACCAGACTTCATCTTCCAGCAATTTGAAGAAGGGATCATAGAAGTTACCAATAACAGCAACACAGCCAAAAGCTCAAGCAGAAATCATCATTATCTGATCTCACCCAACCAAAGCCTAGCATGCTTTTGCCAGCCTGAAATAATGACTGCCAAAGCAACCCAGGGAAATGTTTTATAATCAGACAACTTTATTGCTATAAAAACAAGAACAATTCAACTCAATTAATAAAATCTTCTCCCTTCCTCGGGGCCAAAAAGCAGTACCCTTCAAGCAACCTAGAGGAAAGAAATTAATCTATGAATAAAGAGGTGTCCCTTAATAAGCTGAGTAACTCCATTTTGCCCTCCAAATATACCTCTGACCAAATCTGCTCTTTCTTGGCTGAGATCCTATGTAAACTTGTCAGAAGAAAAGCACAATACATGAAACTGTGCTTAAGAATTAAGAATGAATACCAGAGACTCATGTCATTCACTAAAGAGCTGGGTCAAAGGCTCTGAGTGGTACCTAAGCAAAGATTTTCTTCAATTCCAAGAACGTAGAATTTCTTCTGCCCTCTTTGAGCAGCAAAGACTATCCCACACAGACTTGCAGACTGGTCAGATGCACATGGGGCATCTCCTGTCACCACTCCCATACTGTTGTGGTGCTATTGCTCAAAGTTTTCACCTCACATCTCAAACTTTGTACAGCTTCACCATCCTGCATTAAGATATTAAGTTTTGCTATATCCAAAAGGTTTAGGACTTGGACAAAAAAAATTTAATAATCCAGCCCAAGTGTTTCATTGTGTATCCAGGACTCTTTCAGTTCTATTATATGTAAGCATTGACAGATCCTAAAGCAACCTTCAGAACTCTAAAACAGAATACACAATAACCTACCTAAAAACAAAAGTGGAAAGAATTACAAGATTAGCAAAGAGCTGCATGATAAAATGAGAGGTAATGCAATTAACAGTAAAGAGGATACAAATATAACTAACTAGACTAAGAAGAAAAAAATCTGATTAGCCAAACAAAATGTAATGAATGAACACAGTTAACAGTAGTCACAACTAAGTCAGCCTACACAGAAGTAAGTTTGGAACAACTGAGTGAGTCTACCATAATTTTGCAGGCATTAATTTGCTCTAGACAACATCACAAGATCTAAAGTATAATGGGAACAAATTGGATTAGCACCAATTGCAAGGAAATTAAATGCAGGAGTACTCAAAGAGGAAAGAGACATGCAAATTGCTTTCATAGCAAGGATTTTCTTTGGGACTGCAGAGACTAACCCAGCTTGTTCCAGTGAGTGCAGGGGAAGTCTTGTTTAAAAGAACCTGGTTTTAACAGGGGAAAGTGAACATTTTTAGGAAGACTTTTAAATGCTTTTTTAATGCTTAAGAAAACTTGACAAAGATTTTTACAGCCCAATTGGAAAGCAAAAGTTAAAAAATACAAGACTTTGATCAAATTATTTTTCCTTTGAATTGTCTTTCTTTTGTACCCCAGAAGTCCTTCAGGTTCTCTTTGCTCCTACAGGTATCCCTGGAGGTAACCTTGTCCAGGCTTCTAATCTCATAATGAAGAGCTCTGCAAAAGTTCACTTTACTCAAGCATAGAGTTCTTTGCTTCATGCTCACTAGACTCAAAACCACACCACAGAACATCAAAAAAGCCAACTAGTGACATATGCTCCATATTCTCTTTACAAACAAATTTTGCACTAGAGTATTTTGCTGTAACAAGTTTCTTCAAATGCATGATGAAATAACCATGTTTTTGAAACACTGAGAAATCACTTGCAGCTTGGTTATACAGTACTGATCTTACTCTCTGAAACTAGCAAAAACTGTTGAAAATTCACTAGATTCATGCTAAGGAGACTAGAGACGCATTTTAACAGCTTACACTAATACATCCATGTTTATGTCAAATGGCCTTAAGAAAATATAGCTTCGTTTGTTCAATATTATTTAAATAGAGATGCTTTGTTTACTAGATTAAATTTTATTAATCTTTACTACAGTTTAATGAAGTTCTTCTAGCTGCATGATTTTTTTTAATTCTTTTAATGCAGATATTTTCAGTAAAACAACTGTCCTGAAAATACAAATATAAAATTCAAAATTGATCAGAATTAATTTCTCTCATATATCTGCACCATTAAAATACTAAGTGTCCAATACTGTTTCTTCTTACTATAACGAACACCCAAATGCAAATAACCATAAAGATATGCTCACAAATGCATTCGAAACACCTTTCTGACAGCTTGGTGCAATGGATATAAAACAAGTTCTCTGGAGGCTTTGCCCAACAGCAAATTCTACAAGAAATATGGAAATCACCTGTCCCCAGAAATTATTTGGAGCATTTTTTAAAGCTTGTTGCTTAAAAGACAGCAGGCTAACAAAGCTCAGTCAGGAAAAACATGGTCCATGTAAATCATCTTCTGCTTCCAGAGGCTTCTCTTCTCATACAGCAGGTTTCTTAATTCCCTCCTTTCAGCCATGGAATAACTTTCTTACAAGAATTCTGGCAGGACTTTAGAAGGTCATGAGCCCCAAACTATTTCTTGTTGACTACAGACACATTGCTCAAAGAAAAGTAACACATTCTCCACTGTGATCACAATCCCTTCTAAGGAAACAATTGAGAACATGATGGAATCCTAAAATATTTAACAAGGATGTATTTTAGAATCTGCTGCTGACAACTTTACTATTTCTGTGAGTATGTTTTACAGCATGACTTCCTTCCAATTTTGAAATATTACTACCTTATTTGGGAATACTGAGATCAAAATCTTACACAGGAGAAAAGCTCCTAAACTGTACAGTATGGAATGTAAGTAAATGCTGAATATTCTTTCATTGCCTGTTATAGGAATTTTAATTTACAACTTGATGACAGAAGTGAAAACTTAAACAGGCTGAAGAACATGAGTACAAGTTACTGCAACACTAAAGTGGGAAAAAAGCCCTCAAAAACCTGTGCTTTATCTGCATAATGGCAGTGCAGAGAAATACACTATGTTGTGTAGTGTACACCCATGTTAGGCCAGTATTCACTGAATGATATCAGCATTCTCAAAAACCCCAAAACTGCATACTCAACAAACTCTATCTCAGCATTGTTATGGTTTTCATCCTCTAATTTGATTCTAAGAAGTTGAATAAGTCACCTCTCATGTCTATGCAAAGATACAGATATAGATGTATACGTAAAATATCCATGAAAACCACCAGTGAGCTCAAGGACATTGGCAGTGGCCATATTAACTGAAAAAAAAAAAAATTAGTATGTACCTGAAACCAAACAGGGATCTGAAATTTCTTTGATTACGTTTATGTCCAACTCTCACATCCCTGGTCACATTCAATAAAAAATACGGTCTAGAAAATTCTTATCACCTGCTAGTCATGTTAAAAAAAAAAAAATGGTGCTATTTAATCTATAATTTAGAATACCTCCAGAGTAAGGAGTCCTTCCTCTGTCAACATACTGGGGTCCATTTCCTTTCAGTACTATGTAAGAATATAAGTATTTACTAAAAATAGTTCAGCATGAAGATGAGTCACATCATGATGTCCTTGGAGATCAATTAAAAGTGGAGTCATTCTGATCAAGTGTTACAATAATCATCTAGAAATCAAAACAAATAAAATTACACCTTGAGTAAGTACTATTTAATGCAAGAACAGCTGAATCATACCCGAAGTTCTAAAGGGTTGCATTGTGTGAGGAAAGAATTTCATTATTTACACCAGGTTACACATCACAAGAAGGCTTGAAATGCTGGTTCTCACTTTTGGAAGGAAGTTAGAATGTGTGTGGGACATGAACTTAATTAAATTTTGCTAAAGAACCCACTTATCCCCACTCATTTTCTGCATATCATGAATGAGAAAAATTGGCAGGAGTAGGTACTGCTCCCTTTGGGAAGGAGACCAAGCAAAGACCAGATCTGGGGAGAAATTTCTTTGACCTTGGCTCACACAAGCCCATAGGACTGCGAGCCTGGTATCTCATGTGTAAGGCTAGTGAATAAAAATGCAAGCAGAAATATTCCAAACCATAAACCTCCCCAGTTAATACTAAATGGCCCCAAAGAATGGTTGGAATCTGCCCATTGGAAGCAGAAAACTGGACACTTCCCTTACAGGATCAACTTTAACCCTCAGATTAACCAGATTAAAACCAAACAGGATTTTCTGGGAACCATGAGGGCAGATAAAGAATGATGTTAGGCAGTCACTCTGCCTTTTACTTCTGCCCAAGCCAAATGTTTTTCTCTCTCTTTTAATAACTCAGTGCAAAAAAATTGATATTTAATGAGTAACATTTTGATTTCCAACTCAATTTTCAGATGTGCTTCAATTTCAGATACCTAAAATCAGCAACCATCTTTAAAAGTTTTTCTTCTTTGCAGAAGCACTGGTCACAATATTTAATGAACAAACCACTGATATCTTAGGACTACATTCCTACACAAAAATCTAATTTAAGAATTCTGTATTGTGACCTCTTAATGAGCCTAGCCACAAGTGAGGGTCCAACAGGCCAGCATGCTTTCAATGAGCCCCTCTATCACAACTGCCAAGATGAGTAAAAAAAAATCATTATTAAAGTCTTCTCTGAATTTCCAAGAGCATTCCACAATATTTGTAATAAAATGATTTTTTTAAAATTAGTTTCTTCAAATTGATCAACATTTCCTTATTTGGAAGGGATATGGAATATTTACATGGGGTTCAACAGATATATGATTGTTTTATTTGACATATTCTGGTATTCACAATGCTTCAAACAAAAAATAGCAAAAACCATGTGGGGAACAACTGAAAAACAATAGTCAAGATTTTGGACTGTATTGCACTTTTTGTTTCAAAAAGTTATAAACAAGTTTAAGAACTTTTTCTCTATACGATCCCTACTGTAAAAGACTTTTTCAATCACCAATGAAAAAGAAAACTGGCAAGATCTAATACTGTTGTGAACTCTATATGACCACCTGTTCTTGTTGTTTCTCTGGATCAATATTCTGTCATTATTCATGTCAGAAAACTTTTCAGACACCTCAATTTAAACGAACACCACAATAACTGAGCATTTAGAATAAAATTTTTTAGAATCCATTTTCATGCCAATGTGTGCTCATAGACTGTGCTTCTGTATCCATTTACATTTGAATACTTGTTCTGATGACTAAGCAAAGTCCAATAGAAGCTGTCTTATTTAATAAAAGCAGTTCTAGCAATTCTAATTAGGAGCATTTGTTATTCTACAGAGATGCAATTTACAGTGGGGTTCATAAAACAAATCATGATAAAAGCCAAGACAATGTTCCTCTACCAGCTCAACTTGATAGCTATTGTACACATGAGTTAATATTTAAACTCCTTCTCCAGCAGAATAGCCATACTCCTGCTTTAGCTGCTTTCGTGCATGAAGAAAACCCAAAGGTACTAAAAATGGCCAGTCCAGGTGCAGAATTTTCTTGGTTCAACTCTTGCTACAATACCCATAGTGCTGCCTACAAAAAACATAGAACAGTTAAGCAAAGTTAGTGCGCATACTTGAGCACTAATATTTCAAATTTGGGGGCTTGCTTGTAAAACGCTTAACACAATGCTGAAGAGAATTCTTGGATGGGTGGCACCTTTTCCTGACCATCTCTCCTCTAAATTCAAATTAATACAGTATAGTAAATAAAACCAGGTATCTTTAACTGTGACCTAACAAAATATTCTGAATCAATAAATGGTGAATAAAAAATAAACTTGCAATTGAATACAGAACATATTATTCCTAAATTAGTAATATGTCTATCAAAATACATGTCTACCTCACAATTCAACATAAATGTACCTTTTCTACCAAATTACTGATTTGGTCATATGTTCTACTCATTTGACTACAATCCAAAAATTTTATACATGTGGAAGCACAAAAGTAGCTTAGAAATTCTGAGGGATAGTAAGCAGATCAATTCAAAGATTTCTCCTAATATGGGCTAGACCAAAAACATACTATGAGATTTCAAAATATAAAACTGATACTGCTGCTAGAAAACAAAATAGGTGACCTATTTTTGATAAGAATAATTTAGAGTTCTTAAGCAATTAGTAAATGTAATAACACTTCAAGAGCAAAGAGTCATCTGCAACAAAGTAACATTTCAAAACTGCATCTAAAGCAACTTCCCTTACATAATTAATTTGGGCCTGCTTCCTAGATTAGTACATGCACAAGGAAAGTTTTCTTTATATGGAGCTCTGATTACAAGATTGCAGGAAAGCTAACGAGTTCCCAGGGCATGTGACTTTGGCATTCATTGTCTTCATCTTCTAATCCTCCACAATGCAAACTTCTACACAATACCTACTGTGAAATGAAGGAAAAATGCAAAGTAATTCAGATCAGAATACATTTAAACTATCTTTGATTTACCATGTCACTAGATAAAGCAATTTTATTCATAAATCCTTGAGAGTCTTTAAAAAATACCTAGATAATGCTCCTGCAACTTCTTAGCAATTAATTTTCAAATATACAGAAACACGAAGCTCAAAGTGTCCCAAAATGGGGCTTTTCAAGTGCATTTGCAAATCAGAAAAGGATTCTGTCCCATAACAAGAAAGATGCACGTGTCATGCATAATCTCTTTTCTAGGTTAGCAACATATCCTCTTTCTCTTAGATTAATCTATAGTTGTTTATAATTTATAATCTCTTAGATTATTAATAGTTGCCACTTGTATCACAGTTTCCTAATCAGAAGCTTAGAAATGCCTTAAAGCCTATAAGGTCCTACATGGAATTATTGTTTCTGTTAAAGATATAAAAATGTTTTCTCCCATAACCATGTGTTGGGACCAAAATTCAGAGATTCTTATTTTCAGGCATGAGCAAAACCAAGAGATTCATGCTTCTTATCCTCCTGGTATGTTTTAAAAGAGTCCATTCCAAAATATTGAATAATTCAAAGTTATTGCAAAAGGAATGACAGTTTTATACATTTTTGTGACCCATGCTACTATGTATTTCCATTGACCAAAATCTGAAAGTCTTTCTGGAAAATCGTATCTTTGCCAATGAGCCAGATCAGTTTGGATTCACATGCAAAATATTCTTTCAATTTTACAGTAGTCCATAATTAAACCAGGGTTATATAATTGCATTTCTAGTGACTGGCTTGCAAAAACATAAATAAACAAAAACCCAAACAAGAACAGCAACACAACAAACAGAAAACCCAGTTAAAAGAGTACATTCCATTGAGAGCAATATAAACTGCTGCAATAGCTGCTGTCTTTGAATTGCTCAAACTTCCCTAGAAATGCTTATTTGCTGTGTAGAAATGCAATTTCCTTACTACTATTTTTTTTTTTTCAATCACCGGCTTCTTTTTAAGTTCTTCCTAATTCCTTCTTTGGACTTCTATATCAGACACAGCATTAACTGAGCTGACAGACCTGGCCAAAATAGAATACAGAAAGGGATCACTTGGTTTTCAAGTCACAATGATCAGTCATTTGGGTTTTTGTAATTCATAGCTGTAGGTAGGAAAATAATGTCAGAAGATTTAGGAAAATATAAAGTTGTAACACTTTCATATACAAGTTTAGTGTCCTGCAGAAGGGAACTCCAGTTCTACAGGGGTTTGTGACCTTACATGACGTGCAATTCACTTCCTTAAAAAGATAGCCTGACCAAAAGGTTAAAGAACAAACAATTAAAATTCCAGAAAAAAAAACATTCTGCCAGTGAATCACCATGCCAGGCTGCTGTGACACTCCTTCCACTCTAATCAACTTCACTTTTAATGTTATTTCTGTAATTGCTCAGAATTTTATAGGCAGAGTCTGTAACAATTACTCAAAGCCACCACTTCTCAGCTCCTGAGAAGATAGAGCATGTGAGAATGCATCAACCATAACCATTTCAACATTAATATATTGGTCCACAGTCAGCAAAAATTTTATGGATCACATTACTTGAACACAAGTTATTCAAGATGATTCATTCCTTCTTCTGATACAGAAATTCCAATACAGACTTCTAAATATAGGTACCCAGTAGTTTCCAAGTCATTTTGGAATACACTTAAATTTGAACTAAAGTTACGGGCATAAACAGGCCTAGTGCATTTATTTGGCAATAACCACAGTAGCAGTTATAACCTGTTTATTGATCTACCTATTCCAGTTGAACAAGATAATTACTTGGTTTTTTATTAAAAATGTAAATAGGCATTTTAAAAATCCTAAAGGATAATGCTGCTAATTAATGGCATTCTTGAAAAATATTAAACATTAATCTATTTGTTTATACTAACTAAAAAATGGTATCTCACAATTCTTCAGCAATATAAAGCAGGTTCAATGAGTGTACTGACAAACTTTCCACCAGTCTTAAAACATTTCAGTATTTTCACCACCTGCAATATAAAGCAGGTTCAATGAGTGTACTGACAAACTTTCCACCAGTCTTAAAACATTTCAGTATTTTCACCACCTTTTACTGCAATAGCATGGAAATCTTCTATGAAAGGGAATTATAGCCCTGGTAAGGTCATAGAAGACAAATTAGGGAACTGTGTTTATAAACACTAAGTACTACATTTTTATTCAAACTGTGAAATTTTTCAAGTTTTAGTTTTTTCAGTACTTATTCAGTCTGCAGTCATGCACACTTCACACACATGCATACACAAGGATTTCTTCCTTCTTCCTGCAAAGTTTCAGAGCTTCCACATTTTTGTGCTCTTGATTAATCTGGTGAAGTAAGATGGACTTTTATTAATGATCAATTTTGCCACTATTCTTGCTAGAGAAAAGACACTACTTTTGAGAATGGACTTAGGAAGCAGTCTCTTCCCAAGTTCATATTCTTCTTTTTTTCTCTGTGACACTGAAACAAGACTGAGTTCAGACAAGAACCACTCCTAGCCAAGAAATAGCTGGATAAGGAACAGGGCTAAATAATTTACTTGCTTGAAGAAAGAAATCCTGTAACCTCATTTCGTTTATGAGAATTTTCACAGTGCAGCCCTTACACTGTGTATGTACAACACATTTAGTAAGGACAAAACCACAGTATTTGATCCTGCAAATAATCATGAGGGCAGTCAACAGATCAGAGGACAACATTTATTTTGTCTTGGGTCTAAGTCCTTCTGCTCCATGTGTACACCCAAGTCTCTGACCACATTAACAAAGAAGTAAACAGAACCTGATAAATGAAAAAACCCTGTTTTATTTCTCATCTTAATTTCTTGTACTCTGACTTTTGTTAGAGAACTGAAAATTCATCCTGTTTGAGCAGCGAACACCAAAATTGCTGGTTTCTGTCATTTTATGTGCATTTTAGTTTCTTTATAAAATTAAAAATCTGATTATCACATTAAAAAACTCTGACTGTTCACAATTTGAATTTAGAAAACTATTGCAGCAACCCTGGGAAGCTATAGGGTTATTCAAGAATAACACTGCTGCGTTGAAATTAACTCTATATTCAATTAAGGAATCTGAGATAATCTAAGATTCAACTGTTCTATTAACCTCCAGATTAATGAAATCAAGGTTATTGCCTTAAAACTGTCAGGACAGATACGTGCACCACATGTTAGCCACCAGCTATGCAAGGATCTCCTGGGTACTCTGAAATCTGTACTGAGAGTGAGAACAGGTAGGCTGAACATTTCAGATTTCGCTGTATTAGCAGTTGGTTCCCAGTTAATATTTAAATAGTTAACTAGGAAGTTTTAATCTTTGCATTTGCACTGGTGCGGTAGAAAATATTTCCCTCAGAGAGCCCCAATAGCATGCATTTGGCCATGAAAATATGCCTGCAAATCTGAGGAAACAGGACAAAGATAAAAAGCAAGAAATAGGATTATCTTCTGCAAGCTACACTTGCTGAAGGTCATCCTCTAATAAGCCTCCACACGTAGACACTCCTGTATCACCACAGCATCAGTTTGTCAGTATAAATCACTGGTCCTTTTTTCCTCTCTGTCCTCAAAATCACTGACCCAAAAACATGTCCAGTGTTATCACCTGCCAAGTCCCACAGCACATCTGGGAGCAGCAGTTACAACCTCACTGTATTGGTTCTGAGCTTTTCTTTGCAGTTCACATACAGGCACTGCATTTCTAGTGTATAACTCCCAGTAGAAAAAGAATTTATGTAACATGGTAGAAGGTTGTACATTTGTAAACCCAGTAACAACTGCAAGTGTTTGTAAGCATGTGCTCCTCAGAGCATGCACACCCCTCACTAGTCCCAAACAGTTTCTGATAAATGAGAGTTTTGGGAAAGCATCTGCTGCCAAAGTAACTTACACAGTTCCTCACAATCACCTCTTTGGAAGAACATTTTGGAAGCTGTACAGGTTTGCAACCACCAAAAAATTATAAATTACTCTTATGATTGCAATCCATTCCCATATACCAACTTTTCATGATGACTTTGACTTCTCTGTCACATCACAAAGACAATTATAGCCCTTTAAACACAGTATTGCCAATGACAGGGCACAGGCTCTGTACTCAGTGTGCTGGGTCTGGACCAAAACTTGTATCTATCACCTGGTGCTTTCCTTCCACTTGGTTTAGTTCTAGCCACTGTTTGTAACAGCAGGTAGCCATGCCTGGTTTGGAGTAGGATAAATCAATTTGAGGGTAATGGAGAGCAAAGAATATAACTTATGCCAAAATACAGTGTGGTGTGTTTTACACAGCTTGCAGAGCACTGAAGAAAGAGCAAGAGCGAAAAGTACAAGCAAAACTTGTAAAAAGGATCCCCAAGCAGATCCTAGAATGAAAAGAAGCCATCAAACAGCCCCTGGCTCACAACACCAAGTAAGCCTGAGCTCTGCAGTCCCAGGGGAGAACTGCCCTTGCCAGTCAGCAAAAGTTTCAGCAGCATAAACGCACAGAAAGGTGCCCAGAGCCTGACATCCCCAGTACCTCAATATCCACATTGCAAGTGTAATAAAATATTTACCTAGCACAGAGAGACATGAAGAGTAATCAATAAGATCCAATTATAAAAGGTATTTAAAAGATCCTGGTAACACGTTCCAGCTCTGTACACCTTGCTTACACATCTAGGAGTGAGCCCATGTTGTGTGGGCACACACCTCCATTCTCCAGGCACTGCTGCAGCACACCTGCAAAACTTACAGCTCTCCAGGGGATGAGGAAGAGGTTGCTGTCACCAGATCAGCTTGCAGGATCACAAATTAAATTTTGGTTTAAATAGTGTTTCAGAGAGCCTGTGCCTTGCTACCTAATGAAGAGCACTCATATGAAGTGTAAAAAGAAATTGCACAGAAGGTAAATTACTGATCAGAGAGTACCAAACTGGAGCTGCTTTTGATTACCAAAACCACTCTAACAAGAAATGTTACTGCTACTACACCATTTAGATGAAAGATCTGACAAGAAAAGGATCTCCTGGGTATAACTTATGTTAATAATATTATGAGGTGATATGTGCCTCATGTAATTACAAATTAATATTTTAATTAAGCACAAAACTCGTGTCCTATTTTTTCCTAAACCTGTTTAATTAAATACACCATGAATAAAAAAGCTCTTCTGGTTTACTATTAAATCAGTTAAAATCTTGTTAGACCAAAGCAGAGACTAGTGACAATTTCTCATGAGGAAGGACAATTTCGTTTCTCATGCTTTTCATAAAAGATACAAAGCACATTCATTTCTGGTACTAGCAATGCTTTCACTAGTACATCTTTTAGGTTTCCTTTCCTCCAGAAGCATCAGCAAAACAAGACCAGCAAAATATATTTTTTTGGTGTGATTTGCTTTGGCCACAGCTTTGCTGCATCAGCAAAATGTCACTAAAACAAGAAAAGAACAGCAACTGTTGATCACATCCTCTTTTGGCTGCACACCAGGCTCTACTCCTACTGCCCACATTATACCTCTATATTCAAGTAAGGAATCTGAGATAATCTAAGACTCAACTGTTCTATTAATCTCCAGATTTCTCTGAAGAAAGTCAAGGTTATTGCCTTAAAACTATAAGAACAGATACCTGCACCACGTTAGCCATCAGCTGTGCAAGGATCTCCTGGGTACTCTGAAACCTGTATTTCCTGTCGCCCTTAATAGCTCTCTGATGCCATCTAAGCGCTCCCAAGTTCTCCCCTGCAATATCCAATGCTGTCACCTTTCTGACAGCATCTTTGTCAGCACAGATCTCTATTCCCAAGGCCCACACTCAAGGATGAGAAAGCTATCCTGATGATCAAAGACATCCAACTCACCAGAAGTGTGCCTGACAACACCTTTTATATTTTATGATCAGACTGGAATACTAGGAGCTCTCAGATCTCTGAGAGTAGTAAAACCAATGTGCAAATTCACTTAAGGAGCCTACAAACAGCAATTTTTTATAATCAGACACATCAGTGATAGTGGTGGCAAACACAGCTCACAAAACATGTTAGAGACAGAAAAGCTTTCCCCTGCTCTTTGCTAAGGATACAGGAGATCATAATACCATTACTGACCTCGACCTCTGACAATGTCAACAGAGAGCAGATGCTCTGTTACTGGCAGAGCACTCTGCTCTTTGAGGTAACAGCAGCTTGACACAACATGCTTTAAATTACATCCACACTTGTCACATGGAAGTATGCAGGCTGTTATAGGCATTTGACAGCTTACCTTTAAAAATACCAAAATGAAGAAGCTGCTCCTAATTGAAAACCTCACGTTTAATAATGCAGAAATAAAATAAAATTAAAATTAAGCCTAAAAAGGAGACCTGAACTCACTTCATCGCATGTATGCTTCAAGTATTTTTCACTACATGATAAGTTAAATTCAATAATAAATCATCTATGTGCATTGCGTCTTGGGTGGGGGGGGTCAGCTGCTATGTTTATTTTTTCCTCCCAAAACCAGGACTAAATTCAGATATAATTCTAGAACTGCAGAATTATAATCACAATCAGTATAACTAAAATAAGAACTTGGCAACATGACTCTTCATGCCTTGTATGGCATTAAAGGTACCATCTGTGCTCTTAACAAATTGATAATAATGTCTTGTTACCAACTGCTGCATGCTCATGTATGTATTAAGGCTTCTACTCTGAAAATGCATTGAAGCATAAAGAGATACATTAATTCTGAATTACATGAACTAGTACAATTAACATTTTGGCCATGTGCTAATGTAACTATCATTTATCCACAAAACAAACAGTCCACAGAGGGCAAAACAAAAACAAACAAGGAAAACCCAGATTTCCAGTCCCAGAATGGGACTTTTTCTTTTTCTTTACTCATTCTGAAATTGCCTCACTCCACAATCGAAGGACCAGCATTCAAATGCCAGTGTAAAAGTATTGGAAGACTATAGATTGCAATCCATCATGTGAAATTTCATGCAAGTCCCTTGCTCGAGTACTTCTGCCTGCTTTGATCTAGTCCCTCCTGCTGTGTGATAACAAAGCTCCCAACCCTACTCCCCTCCTCTGCTTCCAACAAAAGGAGGGAGATTCTGGTTGCAGAATCCCTCACAGAGGGGAAAAGCTGCCAATATTGTTTGTCAAACTTGGAAATGAAACTGTGGGCAAACATCTGGATCCAGCTGAAGAGCAGAAAGGAGAACCCATTCAGTTTATTCTCATCTCTTCACCACTGCTTAGTTTAGAAAAGGAAGTGAGGCTTATTATTAAAACTATTTCAATTGACTGACTTTGAAACATGAGGGTAGGGAAGAACCACAGTGACAGCTCTGGCAGATAGGAGAACAAGTTCCCTCCAGCAGGGATGAGGAGACAAGATCTAATGATGAATCTGGTTTCTAACATAATTCAATACATTTTTAAAACTACTTATAACATTTCGTATGCATAATTAAACTTGACTTCAAATCTGAACATCAGTCTTAACAGGTTTCTAAAACCTCTCCATGAGTTTATACAAAAGACATTTATCCCACCTTTGCCGATGTTATTCTACTTTTCCAGCTAAAGGTCAGGTTAAATTTTAGAAGCATTTGGATTTCAGAAAAAGAAGTAAGGCCTTCCATAAGACAGGTCTTCTGAATATGCAATCATAAATGCTTTATGTAACACTTGTATTTATAATACTCGTTATGCAAATAAGACCTAACCTTTTCAACAATTCTGAATGTTTTGGAAATGTTTAGGGTTTTCCAAAATTTAATATTTATTTTTTCTTTCTGTGCTTTCCTCCTCAGCCCCAGAAGAACAATTGAGTCAATATATTGTCATTTAGTTTGCTAAAATCAAAACAGGAAGCCAGGAATTTAATAAGTAGTCCTCCTCACTGCTAATCAAAATCCTTCCATGTCCCTGGTTTCTCAGCTATGAAACTCTTCAGATTGCATTCCTGAATCATCCATGTATGGAAACTTTAGTGGTATAATATCCATTTACTCTCCTGAAGGATACCCCCCACTTCCTTGCTGTTCAAGTAACTTCACATCAACCAGTGAAGTCAGAAGAGACACTTCACTGTCACCATAAATGCTTAATAGCACAAATAGGATATTTATACAAAGTAACCCAAATCTATGCAGGGACATTTGGGCCTTTTAAATTGAATTACAATGGTTAATAAAGCCAACACTAACAAAGATTTAATTCAGACAAGAGGGAAATATTTTTGTATATAGACATCTCATGAATAAATTCCTAGTTTATATGACTACAAATGAAATCAGCCCAGGTCTTAACTTCAAAAGAAAACACCTTTTGTCATATCAAAGTAACAAAGTTTATATGAGAACATAGTTACTTCCCACTACATACCATGTTCCTGATTAATACTTAAATACTATCAATATTAAGATCTCTGCTGTGCCTTTCAACACTACTCATTAAAAACATTTTCATTTCAATAGCGTCATGAACTGGGACACTGCCCAGGAACTGAACAAAATATCCAAGTTTATTAAATACTTGACTTTCAAACCCAAGAATATTAAACCCAGTTCTCACCAAGTATCAAGGCTCAAATTTAGCTTTAGTAAGAATGTTAGGTTGGAAGCAAGACATTCAGCTTGCTCTGGATTCATTCACAAATAACTGTGTCAGCCTCACCTCTACCACCCCTAAATTCCTTATCACCCATTTATAGGTTCTGTCCTCTGTTCTGCAAGGAAATTTAATGTGAATCATTTTTAATAATTTTTAATGTCCTTGAGACTCTGCACATGATATTCTCTGGCTGTACAGGCAGTAGAATCCTCCTGCTGGTCCTTCTTAGTCCAAACATCCACTTTGCCAGAAGTGTCACTCTCCAAAGACATAAAAGGGCTCCCATTCTTACAGCTTTGTTGCATTAACAAGTGAACCGTTTTTTCAGCCAAACAATCATTACTAGTTTCAAACTTGAGGAGAGGAGTACCATAATTTATATAAATATCACCAATCAGGAAGAAATCAAATATCAAACAATAGCTAGGAAATGCCAGTGAGTAAAACAAAAGCTGGGACCCCTAACTTACATGTACACAAACCCAACTTATGTGGCACAGCTCAACACCGAAATCTAAAATTACATGATTGTGGAATCCTAAAAGTCCAAAAGCAAATTCAACACTATAATCAGAAAGCATTTACACCTCGAGTCTGGCAACATTCCTAATAAAAGACAGATAAAATGATACAACACGATTCCTGTGCACTGTCTCCACTGTCAATCAAGTATCTACATTTCACTATCTTTCTATCCCCCCTTACCCTAACTACAGGCTCAGGTATTGAAATCCACTGAAAACTTGCATGTCATTGACACCTCAGCTGTTGAAAGGTGATGAACCACATCCTTATCACAGCTGGATAGATGAAATCAGCTTGCAAATTGAAGACTATACTTCTAAGACAGAAATGAGTATTTCAAATATGCATTTACTAGTGACTTTTTAAATTCTCAATCATACAATTTTAGAATAAATTACAACATAAAAGCACTTGCTCAAGTAACTTCCAGCCATGTGCTCCCTTCTGCAGTTTACTAAACTTCATGTTGAATTCAACATCTTATTGCCCTAATTTGCTGTATGCAGTCATTGTCTAAAAAATGAAAATAAATTATGAAAAATAAATTATTATATCACAATACATTTTTGCCTAAGAATGTTCCATAAAGCAACTGAAGTAGCAAGCAAGCTCTGTGACACTAGTGTTGATTAAAGGTGGCATTAAAAATCTAATTTTAGAAAAAGACACAAAGAAAGAATCACAGAACACATAAGCATCTTGACTTTGTATAACCTGGCTTTTAACAGATTGTGACACCACAAAACAGACATCTGGCTATAGAAACCTGATATTTCTTTACAAGCTAACCAGAAAATCTTCATATGGGCCAAAATTCTGACCTAAACTAAAATTTTGAAAGTGTTCTGGTCCAATGAGAGAAGCTTTGAGACTACAATTTCAGATAAAATAATTCTATATTCACCAGGGGGTTTAGTGCATATGACCTTAATACTAATTCCACACAAAGCATCCACTAAGGACTTGGCTATTTCATTCCTCCTCTGCACCCTAGACAAAAGTGGATTCATGCACAGAGTTTGAGACCAAGCTCACCGTGCAGAACAAGGGATAAAGTGACATTATGGTAGCTGAGAATAACACTAAAAAACTGCTGCCTTATTCTTCCAGAGGTAGTCAGTACACTTGCAACAGACAACTAATGCTAATGAGACACACTAAATCTTCTACACTTTTATGGAAGACAGGCAACAAAGCAGGGCTTTTCCTCAGCATGAAAGAGCCCTCTCTTTAATGATTTTTGTAGTATTTAGCAATGAAAGCTTTCAGCAGTGAAAGCAATGCAGAGCATGCCTCTCCCAGCTGTTGTCTCCATCTGAAGATAAAAAGAAAGGTACAGCTGACTGATGAGCTGAATGAAAAGGCTTTTCTCACAAGTACATAAACTATTACAGACATCAGCCCTCAGCACAGAATAACTTTATACTTCAATAAAAGAGGATGAGTTGTACTATATGAAATTACAGTATCAACTTCAAAAGTTGCACTAACCTGCATTTTGGAGGCTGACAGAAAACATAAAAAGACAGAATAGAAATATAAATGTGCTACCAAACATGTTAATTTATATGACGAAAAATGGTGTATGACTTCCAGAATGTATTTTCCTGCACCTCCACAGAATCATAGAATGGTTTGGGTTGGAAGGGGCCTTTAAGACCATCTAGTTCCAACCTGCCTGCCAACAGTTTCACTCTTTCTGGTCAAAATGAGGTCCCAACATTAACATTCCATCATGCTGTAAAAGTTACTGATGGCTGTTTTGCAAATTGTTTATCTCAGCAAGCATCATCCCCACTGTAGGCTGCCAGCACAAATGCAGCAAGTATCCATGGTTCCCTTAGACCCCATTTAACAGCTGAGCCCAATCTTCTTATCTCCACCACAGGAGGACATGAGATGGTGCTGAAGGAGAGCACCACACTATCAGGCAGCCAGCTTCCTCACCCATCTCCAGGTGGAAGCCTGTGACCGGCATAGAACAGGAAAACCATGACCAGCTGCTCCCAACCTGCCCTGTGGGGAGCTCATTCTGGGGCCTTTCCCAGAGAGACCTCCAACAGAGCAACTGAAATGTGTAGGCATACTGCACAGAAACCTCCTTTTAAACTGCATCATGCCAATATTGTTTCGCCAAAGTCCTGCACCCTGACAGTGTGGGCACAGAAAACAGACCCAGGGAGCTCCCTGACTCCTATCCAGCTCCTAAGAGATGTGCATTTAGAAACAAGTAAACTTACAGAAAAAGCCACAAAGCTCAACTGAGAGAATCTCTGACAGATAAGCCTGCTGACCTTAGACAAGCAATGTAGCTGCTCATGAGATGGCTCCTTACTTAGGAATCTGCACCAGTTGGAAACAGAGTCTCCTTTGGGAACTCGTGGAAGCTCTTATCAGTGATCCAAAAGCATCTAATGGAAAAAGAAATTCCTGTAACATAGTTTCATCTTTACTGTACTGATTACTACATTCTTCAGCAGCAACAGCTAAAGAGAGCTCTTTTCAAGAGAGTAGAATAATCTCGCACTTAAAATTGAGTTGCATTAAACAATTAAGGCAAGGGAAAGAATGCATGGAGGTGTGCACCAACTGCCAAAAAGAAAATCCCATGGTTTTAGCTCCTAGAGTTTGGAAGACTTTGAAATTAACAATTTTACTGAGGCATGCTCTCAGATGAGTATCCCTTGCTTGTTATCCAGGTGCCCTGCTTTATTGCAGCTGCCTTTCTCAATCAGTTAACTGAAAGGTTCTGCATAACAGAGAAATCTCAGAAGAAATAAATATGCAATCCACCCTTTCTTAGCATGTAGGAGATCTGAAGGCTAACATAACTGCTGGACAAGAAAAGCTTGAGTGGAATCATCTGTATTCACTAAGAGGACAATGCCTCTTTTCATATCTTGGCTGGATATTTATTAACACCAATGCAGCACTGCAGACAGACATTATTTGTCTCAAAGGCCAAAAGAAAAAGAAGGCCCTGATAAGGAAGGCTGCTCCCTAAAAGAATTTCCATTCCTCCTTACCAAAGTGCTCCTACTAGAAAATGTAGCATCATCATAATGAAAAACATGCCTGAACATGATCCAAACATCTTTTGATGAATAATCATAAAGATTCCATCAATGTGCACCTCATAAAGAGGCTTTAGTTAATCCCACTGGAAAACAGAAGTGTGATGCTATTGTTGTCATAATCATCTCTTACAGGACTGAGAAAAAAAAGAGCTTCATGAATCAGGGTTGAAATACTGTCCTTTTCCTCCCTTCAAGACTTTTACAAAGATTTTTATTTTTAGGAAATGAAGAGCAAGGAAAGCTTTCCAAACAAAACAAGCAAACACATTTTGGCACTATGTAATTTCAATTGAACTTGTTTTCTGCTCTTTAAGTACAATGTCTTATTTTCTTCTAGATACTTCTATGCTCCCTTAATTGACTAATTCACCATTCATCAGGTAATGAAGACAGTGTAAACGTTGATTATGTTGCTGCTGCCTATTGTTGACCAATTTCAGTCCAACCGTGTTTTCCTCCTACTTCAGCTGGAATCAGCAGCTTCTTTCACCATCTTTCAGTACTAAGAACATTATTGATTTTTTGTAATCAATCAGTAATCTTGTAATAGAAATTTGTTTTCAAGGAAACTATAAATCAGTCAATTAAGATACAAAATTAAGACTAAAATCTTGGGACAAGAAAATAAAGCAAGAGATAGCTGCATCCACCACACATTTTAATTCAAGAAAATTGTTTGGCTATTCTATAGTTTACTTCATCACTACTGGCTGCCTTCTTCACAGAAAACACCAGAGAATGTGAATAAGTTTATGGTGGCATGATACAGAATATGTTTTCATTTACTAACACAAACTAGAAAGATACTTATAATACTGTGATACACTTTAATGAGAAATACTGCATGCAACAGTATACTTAGCAACAGTGTTCCGAGCCAGCATTGTGTGTAGGCAATATGTAATGTGTTACCATTGCCAATAATGTACAGAAATTTTATTTAAGTATCTGCAGATAAGCTGATTTACCTGCAGTCATTACTAGAATCTGTCCAACACCTGCTGGCTTTAACTTCTACCAAAGAAATGACTCAGAAGTGCTACAATGAATTGTTTGAATCAAAATGAGTAACTTGTGGCAGTGTAACATCTGAAAGGCACAGCTGACACAGCCTTAAATGTTGTTTTAAAGTTCCACATGCATATTCTGTTTACTTGTGGTACAAAAGCAAATATATTATCATCACAGCTGCTACACTTCTTCCAAATGCACCTTTCTTACCAATCTTTCCATTATACAAGAAACACCACCACAATTCAGAATCTCAGCAGCACAGAATGTGAAGTGTTGGGGGCTAGTTGTAGTATTCAAAATGTAACTTAAATTGGAGGCATAGCTGAGGGAGGAAAATGAGATTGGTATAGGGATCAAATTTGTTGTTGGCTTCTGTAACACCTGACAAAGAAAACTTTGACTACTTTGAATACAAAGTTTATTTGCCAAAATAAGCATTACAATAAACAGACAAAACACTATTGAATACAGTTTTTAAAAGGCATCTGCTAAAAGAAAATATTCCATCAAAAATAGTATCTGATCCTGAATAAATAGTATCTATCCAGTACACACTAAATGAGACTAGAAATGTTTGACAGGCGGGGAAATAGCCCAGCAACATTCTGATAACCTAGATCACTACTTGGTGAATACTGGGTCAGACTCAATCTCATGTAATACTGATACCATACCATACCAATACCCAGTGTACATGACAGCAATCATGACAGATGACAGATAATCTTTCCAAGGAATCAAAAAGTCATTGTGTCATGATGTTTCTGATTCAAAACATTATTTCTGAACAATGCCTTCACAACAATCACTGCATTCTTAAGTTTTATTTCCTGACAGAAAAGAAAAATATCTACTACAGTGATATAAAAGGATAAAATAGCTTGTTAAAGGAGAAATAGAAAGAGCAACCAAAAAAAAAAAAAAAAACCACAGGTGAGTTGGGAGACTGCTCCACATCAGAAGGTTTTTTTTATAGTCAAGATATTAGAATATTTGTCTCTGCTGAAGCATCTTCAGAATCAAAATGATAACAATTAAGCACAATGATCAGATTATGTTCTCTCAAAGCATTTAAACAAAGTATGATGTGAATTATTAAGTGTGATGTGAACTCACCGAAAACCACTGAACACAAAGGCCTACCTCTAGCTTGAACTTCTTTAGCTGAGGATTACTGGATCCAGTACTGGGCATTTATTTTGCTCCCTAAACATCCTCTACTGGCCAGTGTTAGAGACAGGATCAAGGGATTGATTCTACAGGATCAGTACAGCTGCCATAATTTGCTGTTCCTACAATAAGGAACATCTTGATAAAACAAGGGTTGCTTCTAGCATGCTCAAGTTAATTTTGGGGTACAGATAATTCTTGCCATTTAGCTTCCAAATAATTACACCACTTAATTTATTGATAAAAAAATATATATCTACATCTTTCAGAGGTGTGAATGCTTTTCAAATTTACATGAAACCCATGTATGCTGACTAGAAATCTACAGCTCAGAACAAACACATTGCTCTGTTTTAGGCATATATACACACACAGAGTATTGTAAAATAGAAAAGAAACTGAGTGCTTTGCTTGCCCCCTTTGGAAGATCTGTGTCTGCCCAAGCTGAAAAAGGTCTCCAATCTCTATGCACAATTAGGACAGCAGAATATAGGCCAGATTTAGCCCTCCAAACAAAGAATTTCTAAGCATGTCTTTGATTTTTTTTTCCTGCAATTTATCCAACAACGAAGGTCACTGCAAACCACAGAGCGCACATTTTACTGCTTGTTACAGCTTATACAAAACCATAGCTAGCAACTCAAAGCTAAAATATGTGCTATTTTACTTAACTCATGCAGAGCAGGCTTGTATAGATACTGCACCAAATTATCAAGTTATCGCCTGTGGCAGCATCCAACTATTTCTGAAGTTGTGGGAAACCATTCACCAATTTTAATGTCTTTTCAAAGTGTTATTATTTTCATCATCAAAATATCACTGCTTATAAAAAATATTTTAGTATGGGAAGAAAAGCTGTATTGGGAAAAGCTTTAGAATAAACTGTGCCAGAATCCAACTATTTTGGTGGAGTGAAGATACACGTAACACATGGCTAACTTGCAAATGAGGTAATCAATTCTCATAAATGTTTATCAACCTAACAGCTACTGACAGAGTCAATTCCATGATGATGTCATGATATTTATAAAAATTAACCCACTCTGATTTTTGCCTCTGATTTTTTTTACAAATTTGCTGTAACATGCACTTATTTATAGGCTTCCAAAGCTGAGTGAATTCTTCAATCAATTTCTGGGAATCACAGCCTTTTGTCTTCAGCCTTCAGCCTTAGGAAAGAGTTCACTAGATGCAAGAAAATGCATAATGGAGTTAATACTACATATGGCAATATAACAAGTTAGATAAGCTGCTTCTGATTTTAAAACAGGTACAGTAAGTAAATTACAAGGCTAGGTACTTAGGCAGGTTCTGTGTATGATACCTACACTCTAAGCTTGGCTTAAAAAAAAATCTACAATCCCTTGAGACTCTAGATCCTACTCAGAGTTATAACAATTCTAACATTTAATCAATTACAATCTGAAAGCTGAAAACTTCTCTGCTCCCTGGGAGTCAAGTATTTTCATGTGATCATAAGACCATAGCAGTGGTTTATCACTCATTAGCTAAGTCATTATATTTTTAGTGTTCATGGTTAACACCTCTAATCTACAAGTAAAGTGCATTCACCTAAAATATGAGCAGCCATGAAAAAGTGGTGTTAAGATGATTCACCCTGCAATTGGGGTTGTCTCAGAGCACCACCTGGTCATTTCTAATCAAGTCAATAGATGAAGAGAAATAAATATAAATCGGTCTTTGCATAAGGACACACAATTTTAGGATAAAAAGATCAGTTTTGTCTTTTAGATAGAATAATAATGATAAGCCCTTTTAACTTCCCTTTCTAAGTCAAGATAAAGGACTCTAATTACCCCTTTTTAATTTTTAGAGAAATAAATATTCCACCACAAACTTAAATTTGTAGAGTAAGATTCAAATCAAAGGATTCAGCTTCAAGGATTTTCTTTCATTCCAGTAGGACATTAATATGCACTATGCATGACTGAAGTCACAGCAAGTAAAAGCAAGGCAGCATTTGCAGTTTTGCAGCTCTTTTCTAAAATACATGGTCAGAGCTTGATAGTGAAAATCCTGAACTGTCTCTGTGAACAGTAAACCATGGACTTGAAACTCACAGACTTTACTACTTATGGTTATTTCTCCAAAGTTTTAGAGGAGAAAGGATAGGATATGCTGTTATACCCTAAGATTTCCCTCTCTTCAGGCACTGCAAGGGGGTTCCAAGTTGTGCAGTGCAGGAATAGCGATGTTCCAGGGTCCTCCTGCTCTGTACTGACCCTATACTGGAGCATCTGGCACTCTGAATGCTGCCTGTCAGCTGAGGAAATGCCTCCTGCAGACAAATGTGAGCCCATGTATCTGCCCTTGCCAAAGAAACCAAAGTATCTCTATTATTAGTGACCTCCTGAATAGATTAGCAAGGAGCAGACATCAGCGTTCTACTCTGTCATTACACAGACAAAAGTGTGCACACAATGACTATGGAGAGACACCCAAATCCTTTAAGTTCATTGATAGCTGATGAGGTTACCTTTCAGTTCATATCACTCAAGATCTAGTTTCAGAAGAATAGATAAGCTTCCCACTATTTATCAAGGTTAAAAAGTATATTATTGTGTGAAAACAGCAACTTAGGGCCTCTACTACCAGCTTTCTTCCTGTGAAAAATGAGAAGTGGCAGAAGGAAATGAATAAACAATTCAGTGGAAAACAGCCTTAGTACCTGGATCTCTGGCACTAAGAGATCTCCTACACTTGCCAGGGACCTACTCTGAGATTACTGGTTAACAATAGCCATACAGCTCAAATACAAACGCTTCAAAATTTCATAAGGGAAACAAGAGTCTGATACAAAATATTTCTGTGTTATGTGGGATAAAATGGATATGTTCACTTGCATTTTAATAGTCTGAAGATTTAAGTAAGATTTCTGTGGGTTTACACTTTTTCTTCCCCATTCTGCAAAAATGTTTACACAGCTGTTTGAAAAATTTCATAATCACTTCTAAAGAATAAATCCTCTTAACATGACAAATATCCATCTCCCCAAAAAAAAAAAAAATCTGAACTCCAAAGATCCCAAATCCAAAGACTGAATTACCTACATGTAAACTTTGTTCTTTACTAGAAGTGAAATTTTCGACTAAGAATATTAGAATTTTTGCACTTCTGTAAAAGCAAATTCAGTGCCATTTCATTATTTCATGGTTGCGAAATACCACAGTGAAGTATGTCATGAGTGGAATCATCTTTAGTAGTATTCTATAAAGCAATATACCAAAGAATATAACATTATTTATTCTCCATCCCTGGAAGTGTTTAAGGACAGGTTGGATGGGGCTCTGAGCAACCTGATCTACTGCAAGGGGCATTTTTAAGGTCCCTTCTAACCTAAGCCAAAACTGTGATTGTATCTTTTTATTGCTAAGTGATGAAATGCAGAATTCAAACATTTCTGAAGACAGAATCTTGCAATTCAAAAACACCTTCAGTGGTACCATTCCCACCAGTTGGACAGTGTCCATAATTCAGAATACTCAAGTTATCACCCTTTCTCTTGTCATGTGCAATTTCTGCTGAATGGGGTGCGGCCTGCCTTTGTTTCATTGACAGATCACTTGTTCGAGGAATCACTGAATTTCCCAACTAAATACTGAGGGGTCCTTTTGCCACCAATACAACAAATAGAGGCTTAACATTAGCATTTCCAGACACACATGAAACACTGCCTGGAAGCTTACTGTATCTTCTGAGACATCTAACATTAACTCCCCCAAATTTCCTGTCCTACTGCTGTTTACCTAAATGTCACTGCTTCTGCTGTATCACTATGGGAACAGTGGCTGTTCCTTCTGTTCCCATATTGCCACTACCAATCACTTTTTCTTCGCCAAAATTTGCTGCCAAAACACTCTACATACTCAAATTTAAAAATAGCTTCTAACAACAAAATTCTCCAGTATTCACCAGAACATCAGCCAAACCCCTTCCAGACAAAGGCAAAAATCACTGTTTTAAGAGAATTCCCTAGTTATCATTCCACTGACTATACAAACCTTATTTACCATATCTGGATCCTTCACATCTTCAAAGTTACTTTTTCTTTTGACAACCTTTTAAAGCAGAAAGCTATTTCATAGGCAGGAAACTAAAATTCTAAAAAGACAAATATCCTGACCAAGAATACCAAGAAGTTCAGGGCAAACAAACATTCAATGCTCATCCCTGAAGTTCTTGGCTAAAGTCCTACCTATGTTCTCTTACCCTTTCCCTTACAGCACCAAACTAGTTGACTTTCTTAGCCCACATAGTTCAGTGCTCCTTTTAAAGAAAACAACCAGTTCTGTAAGCATGAAAATTAATAAAGCCTGATTGCTTCAGCCTGCCATTGTTTGAGTTTTGGGATGACAAGTGGCCTGCATGTGGGGGAAAGAAGAAAAAGTTCCTCTCCCTGTTCTCAAAAATCATGTAAAAATAATTTATTTGCTTTATTTGGTTGAAATCAGATGCTCTCAGAAGCTGAAGCTAAATCAGCAGCCCATGCATTTTTCATCCACACTGATAGATACTCTGAGCCATGCAGTGCTTAGGGAAAAGAGAGATGTGGGAAGCAGTCCCACAACAGGAGACAAAATCCTTTACTAAAATCACAAGTCTAACCCATGCTGACAGGTCAGGTCTGTGCATGCTCAGTCTACCTGGGCTCAATCTGCATTAACTGTGGGTGTTAAGATTGCAAAGCCTCCAGCAAGTTTCCGAGTTCAGGGTAAGGTCTTCTTATGGCACTAGGAATGCAGATGGCACACGTACCCGGCTTGAGGTGGGCTTGCACCACCGCCCCTGTGACCACACAGACACACAGCTGCAGCACTGGCCAGCAAAACAACATGGCCTTTGCAAAAACACGGTTTAGTGACTTTCACTTCAATGAGATTGTTTAATTATACTTAAGAAAAAATGTAAAACATTTTAAGTACCATTCAACTTGGTACTAGAATGGAGAAAAGCTTTCTGGTCTACACTGTGCCTTGAGAATTAGAGCAGCTGAGGCACCTCAACAGGACCAACAGAGCCAGTCACAGATGTTGTACCTGGAACTATTCATCTCTAGCTTTCAAACTAGAAAGCATCATTTAATACCGTGAGACTTGTAGGTGCAGTTCAGTTAAACATTGTTCCTTTCTATCACTGAATTTTTAATTTAGTTTTTCCGAAGTCAGTCATGTTTAGAGATTTTGAGACCTCAGTTTAATAAACATACAAGAGGTATATAATTTTGTGGGTTGCTTTCTTCCAAATTTTTACTTTTCTATAGCAAGAAATACAATATGATATAAAGTTACTTCAACTCAGAAATACTAAGTATTCTTGTGATGAAGATAATCATATAATCACTTAAATAGCATTTCATGAAGAATAACATTATTGCCACACATCATTGGTATGTGTTTTAAAGGATTCTGGATGAATACATGAAAAAAAAATGAGTAATGGCATCATAATAAATCCAGCAGAGTGAAAACTGCACTAGCAAAATGTCTGATAAACATAATACAGCTTTGGGGTATTTGCTACTCAGTTCCTTGGAAGGACTGCATTTGTCTGATTAGTTGAGCTGCAGAAGATGTTGTCTTGCTGGAGGCTGCTGCACTCTGCAGCCACCGTCAGCAACCCAGAAAAGTGTAATTATTAAACTACTGAACCTTATTAACAAACAGTTCTCATGCTCATATTCTTACACTGTAAAGAGATTTCCTTTTTGCTGAACAAATGTAAGCAGCTCTGTGGGCTCCTTTGTGCCACTGGATCTCCCACAGCATTTTACTGAAATGCTGCCCGGTAGCTCAGCACAACATACATAAGCTGTCAGGTACGATTAAATCCAACATATCACCTGGTTTGTATCATGAGAAAAGGACAACTCAAACAACTGGGCAAATGAATCTTTGGGCTGAACTATTTCCCTCAAACTAATATTTGATGTATCTTAATTACTGGATAATTTGCAACAAAAATAAATCTGAAGACTAAATTCTGAGTTTCTGCATGGTCTTTGTCTACTGTGATCCCATCATCTTTACCAACCCACATGGACCATGGCTTGTATCATGTGATTTACCACACTAAAAAACAGCAAGATTCAGATCCTTAATAACAGCATCACTCAAAGGTAGAATTCTACAAGATTGCAAACTGGTAACAGCTCTCTACCCCCTTGAATAATGATCAGGATGAAAGAAATTGTAACAGCAACAGACTTAGACACTGCCCAAACTTCTAGTCATGCATCTAAACCAAAAAGTACTGGCACAACACCTTTTAAGAAGGGGGGGAAAAAATCTTGATTCATAACTAAACAAATCCATGCAAATCAATCTGCCTCTCATTTCAAAGTTTAATCAATCCCTAAAAACATGGAAAAGTCAAATTATGTGTCATGGTCAGCTGTGCTGACTTCATTGAAAAAGCACAGAATTATGAACATACATTTCAAATATTTATTTAAAGTTTGTTTCAAATGCTTAAGTTGAGCATCTACATTTCTGAGAAATACCACACTGTTCAATCAAAGCATTCTTCAAAAAACAGTGGAACTCTAAAAGCCCTTTTCTTCATGAAAGTAACCATGAAAAAAAATCACAAACAATTGTAAGCACATAATTGGTTTTACCAAGTGAATTTTATACAAGCAGAAAAACCACTCAGTCTCAATCTCTTCTGAAGCAGGCAGAGGGGGGAAAATACAATTATATTCAATTTGCAATTCATTAAATGAAAATGTTATCACAAATGATTACACAATGACCAAAAAAAAAAATAAATCACTTCCCTCCTAGTTAATATTCTCCCACTATATATTCATTTAATCTTTCTTTGTGGCCCTATTCTTACAGATGTCCCTGCAGAAGAAAGGTTTTGGTGCATGACAGAAGGATAAACAAATACGACTTCTTGCAAAATGAATAGTAAACCAAATCACACATTCAATTAACCATGACCAAAACCAGTTTGTCAAAGTTCACAAGATTAGAAACTGCATTTCAGTTGATTTAACAGCTACATTAATCTTTTGAAATACGCAGGGACCAGCTTTGTAAAAGCACACAGAATTATTCCAGTTCTCCTCAAATTAAGCAAACCATCCTTGACCAGCACTTTCAAAAGCCATGGATCCCAACTAACCCAACTAGTATTTCAAGACACAGCACTCACACACAAACCATGGTAAAAACAAACAGTTCTCAAAGCCTAATGTAAATCTGATCTGAACATCTTTTAAAAAGAAAGTTAACACCCATACTCTGCATAACCCAGAGTTTTAAAACAGGGTTTGTAGAAAAAAATCCAAGTAATATTTATGGCAATCTGCATTTGGTGTGGCATTAATTCATGGCAACATGGAAAGCTTCTCAATTCTGTGGTGTTCAGTTTTTGAGTAAAACTTCCAGAAACAACTTCCAGGGTTTCCTTTAGCATAGCAGCTATTGTCAAGGAATAAAACCATAACTAGAATTTTGTTAGGTTTATATACTCAATATTGGAGTAAACAAGCAATTAACATGCTTTACATAGTCAGTAAAACGGTTTTATCACCAGGATTTTTCATGGTTTTTTTCAGAGTATTTCAAAATCTACTTTTACTCTACTCCAACAGTTTGCATATAAAGTAAAAACTTCTCCCACTCATCTTAAATGTGCAATTTATATTTCAATTACAGCTATTTTAATACCAAATCTAACTACTTTCCCTACTGACCACTCAAATGATACAGTAACTAATATGATTGTTTTATGTTTTTAAATTAACAGATTTACTTTTATTACAATCAGTCTATACTTAAATATTTCACAGGCATATCTGCATCAAGCAGGGAGTAAGGGAAAAAGAGTGGGGAATCACTGCTCTCCACATCAAAAAAAAAAAA
>VZRH01001409.1:322670-333345 GCA_013397555.1 Urocynchramus pylzowi | reverse complement strand
AAAAAAAAAAAAAAAAAAAACCACCCAGTTTTCTCTACCAGTGCACTATTCTGTTTGGGAGACTGACTTTAGGCTATAATAGAAAAAGAACTTTCTCGTGCATGCTCTCTCCCCAGGCAGTTTGCCAGTAGTGCACTACCAGCAAACCTCTTTAAGGAGAGACAAGCCCTTAGTAGGAATTCCCCACAGGAACAAGTTTGCAACTTTGAACATGGAAAAAACATTTCCTTTCAAATGGGAATGATTAAGTACATCTTTTGGTAAGACCTTCTAGTCTGGACAACTGAGAAGCTCTCTCTTGCATTAAAAAATAAATTTAAAAAAAAATGTTTTGTAGTGTCATTACCTGAAGTCTGCAACATCAAACTGCAGATCTTCACATACCCTGATACTCTAAACAGACATTTTAGGATCCAGCTTCTTCAGCTGGAACAAGGGCTTGACTGTGTTATTCCCAAACCTCTACAAACCCAAATGACCTTTCTACCAGTTGGAAATTGCCAGTCATCTTGGTCATATCTTTCCTTTGGGAATGTCCCTCTTCCTAAATCAGAGAGTGAAATAAAATCTTTGTTTCATTCACAGCTAGAGATGGACTTGACACATGCAATTATGTTCACCTGAAAAATTCAAGAGTTAAGTCATATTACTGGGGTAGTGCAGCACAGACAATGCACAGAACTTACTGCAGGATAAAGTGGGACTAAAACACTAACTCAGAATTTTCATCTGTTTTGCAGAGGTGTGCATTACAACACAAGGGAAAAAAAAATTCCTAAATTAAAAATCTGCATTGAAAAATCAAAGTAATCCATAATAATTAGTTAATGCATATGACTGAAGTTTTGGGTTGACAGTAATATTAAACAAATAATTTAAATGGAAATAGGAATATAGGGATGAGTACTAAATTACAATATTTTTTTATAATCCCCTTGCAGAAATGTCATCTATTAAGAAATTCTTGCAAAGGTTACTGATGCACTCTCTTTCACCTAATAACCATGAAATAACTTTATTATTAATTTTCAGAAAGATAAGGCATGTTGTTCTTTTAGTTAAACAGTTATTTTGTGGATTTTTGAACAAGAAAATACATGTCAGGGTATCAATGTACATGAAAAAACATTATCAAAACTATCCCTCAGAGCATTTGCATATAGACAAAAAAAACTGATCCAAGTCTCATAATTTTAATGTGGGGGGATTTTTTTTTTTCAAAATTGAGCCAATGACCTTCTCATAGGCCCCTCCTACTCATACACAGACATGTGAATACATTTCACTGACTTGAATCAATGCACAGTGTAAAATTCCTGTGGTGAATCAGTTATAATTAGATCCTATATTTTTGAATCTTTTTCAGATTAAACTTAATGACATTTTCTCTTACAAATTAATCTGGTATCTTTAGTATGGGTAGCTTTGCTAAGTAGATATAAGTCGTTATAAGGTCTCCATCATGTTTTCCCAAGCAAAGTGAAGTATTTTCAGTAGAGTCCAAATTATTTTGCATCTTTCAACTAAACTCAAGAGTTTACTTGCCTGACTTTTATGCCAGCTAACAGAGACATTAGGAGAGCACATTAGCTAAGAATCCAAAGATAGAAAAAATCAGAAACACAGTATCAAACAGTTATTTAGATTGGAAGATTTTTCTAAGTGAGTGGAAAGAGAGCCAGGCCTTAAAGACCCTTAAGCTGAGAAAGTAAACATGGCAAAGGCAGTAGATAAACACAGAAACAGATAAAAACAGAAATCTAAAATACAACATTGAACACTTAGCAATTAAACAAAAAATCCTTAGAATTATTTACTAAATGAGATTAAAATTTATAGAATTTTGCAACAATATTTTCAGATAATCTCCTTATAAAGGACAACTGCGTGCCAGGTAAAAACCAACAACCTTTTCAATGGATGGATTAATTAGTCATGTGGCCCCAGAACTGAATGAGTCATCGAGTTGCTAATGAGATAAGGACAGGAAGCTTGACACCTCTAAGTCAAGAGTTCAACCGGTTCTTCTCAGAGTACTCTCCTGCTGTGCCCTAGATTGAAGGCACAACACTGGCTTTCCTCCTGCTGAAGGGACTCAAAGAGCCATGTAAAGCTACTTACAGAGGAAATCTTGGCCTGAAAGTAGGACACAAACATTACCTTTCTCTAGCAGTGTCCCCCACTAGGGCTCTCCCAGTCCCAGACCCTGGGATAAAGAAGAGGCATCCAGGACCATCAGCACTGCCCTGCTCTGCAAGCACAGGCTGAGAGACAGCCTATAGCGTTGAGCCTCACTCAGAGGCTTCCCCACAGACAGAGGCACTCAGACAAGGCTGAAGAATCCTGTTATCAGGGTACAGAGATTTAATTAATATTAGGGGCTCTTCGTGCACTACAGGCAGGCTCTTCACTCGTGGGACTTTGCCAATTTGCTGTCATTCACACAGCTGGGTCTCCCACCACGACTCTGCTGTCAATCTCTTCTCAAGTAGAACAGTATCACCACACAAACCTTGGGGGTCTAGTCACAAGAGATGCAGTGCAACCAAAGATTCAACTCATACTTCAGGGGTGTCATTTTCAGCAACTCTGGATGGATGCCTTCCAATTGTTCATATTTACTTATTAAAAAGAAGGACAGAAAAAGAATAACCAACAAAGTCTTGACCATGGCAAAAATCCAGACTTGTATTGTGCTGGTCTGCCTGCACATGATAAAGAAAGAAGCCCAGTGCAAGTTGGGCAATAGGAAAGGCAGCAGGAGGCAAAGCACAGAACAGAACATGGGACAGCAAGATGACACCAGGAAGACAAACTGAGGTGGGAGAGGAGATAGAGAAAAGCATGCTGCACAAGAAGACAAACAGAAGAGAAAACACAGAGGGAAGCCAGAGGGTAGAGGCAAAAGATAACAAGAAAGAAATGAGTGGGAAGTTAAAGACAAAAGACATGAAGGGAAATAACATAGCACAGATGAGGAAAAAAAAGGAAAAGACAGAAACAGAAATAAAATATATTTACAGGAAGCCCTTTCTGCTAGATACCGCTTGTTATCAAGCTCAGACAAGAAATACTTCCAAAAAGAGGAGCTCAATCAAGCATAGAAAGTTCAGATCACCTGAAACTTCTGAAGGCAGATGAAAGAAACTACCTCAAAATATGAAGCAGGATTTCATCCCAAAGTACATTGCCCCTGCTCTAACAGAAAACTTCTCAGTTCAATAATAGTTTCACCCATCAAATTGGAGAAGAACTGAGCCCACTTGTGTCAGTACATTCAGTGATTAGGGAGTAATTATTAATGAAGTAGATTTCAGGCTCAAGTCATCACTCTGTACTGCAGTCCATGCAATACACACAGCCATGAGAGAACTACTCCAGTTAAAATACAGCAAAGAGGATCCCTTCCTCCTGCCTCTCCTGGCACACAAAGACACATCAAGGTGTTTTAGACAAAGGATTACACAAAATTTCCCATAGAACACAGGGCTGTAACACTTGGCAAGTGGTCAAGCATAGCCCAGTCTGAATTTGATTCTGACTTCTGCTTTGTTTGAATGCATTGTTTTGTATCACTCACTACTCAAATCTCTTTCCTGACAGAGGAAAAGTATGATCATGAATTCACTGAGCATGGAGGTAACTGTAGTGCACCCTTGATCCCAGAGACAGGCAAAAAGGCCAAACACAAACCAGAACTTGGGCATTCAGAACACAAAAAGACATACAAAAAAAAAAAAAAACAAAAAACCAACTAATAACGAAAGGGACTCCTATTCCTACAGCATCATTGCTTACAATTACCATCTGCTTAATTCAGTCACCAATATACTAAAAAAACCTTTTCTTGCTTCCCTAAATTATCATAAATATCACACAGCATGCAGCTAGCTCTGTCACTAAAACATCAGTAATCACAGCTTGCAAATCAAAGACAAGTGACCAACACAGAAACACACAGTTGAACCACCCTTGCATCATCAGTTTTCTATAAATAGACTACTGCTCTAAAAGGAAGGGTTTGGAACCCTCTCACAGACCTTTATCTTAAGATGTTTAAGATTAAAGATAGACTCATTTCCAAGAATAAATGATACCCAAGATACAGTGTATTTTTTAAAAAATGCATAAGTATACACACATTTGATTTACTATTTATCTTAAGACACATATACCTGTTTCCTAAAATGTTTGTTATATATTTGGTTATAAAATTTATTTTGCTGTTACTACTGCAACATAGAAGTGACTTTGTGCTGGTTAGACACCACACATGGAAGCATTAATGAGAAAGGGAGAACATGGCTCACTCACAACCAGAGTTTGGGTGGTTGATACAGGATCAGTTTCACTGGCTCAGCCACAGGCAAAGACAGACTCAGAAACCTTCTCAGGATTCTTTTACAAGTCTTGGAAACTCCATCATACAGACTCTGCCTTCTAACCTCCCACCTCAGAAAGGAGTGAGTACCTACTCTGCACATACATCCTTGCACTGAGGTTGCCACTGCAAACTTTTTAAGTCATAAAGGATGAACACCTGGCCTGCTCAAATTCTCACATATTTACCTTCTCATGAGCCCAAACAAAAATGGACAAGTTTACATTTCTAGCTTCCATTTACCAGTGTTCCACTGTTTTTTTCTGAGGCTGATTACAAACTATGTCTATTTCATATTCACAGAAAAAACCCACATGTATAAATACTTCATTTTTCTGAAAATTTACATTTTAATTTACAAATTTTAAAAAAAAGAGCCAGTTCAGCTAGCTGATGGAAAGCAATTCATCTACTCAATTCAGTGTACCAACATTGAGAGAACCAAGCTAGATATAATATCCATATGCAAACTAAAATTTATGAAGATTAACTTGAATTAAAGATAGAGTGGGGCAGACTCCTAGCAAGACCAGAGTGCAGGGCTCAGGTCAGGCATCCACGTCTGCATTAAGGGAGCCAAAATCCTGCCAAACCTATAAGGTTCAATGATGATTCAGATTTGGTCTGTTCACAAACCAGACGAAAGATCTGAACATTATTAACAGAATAATCCCTACTCCCACTGTAAGACAGTCCTCTCTGCAACGCTTATTGACACAAGCACATCAAGCAGCAGGAAACACAGGATCTAGTAGGTCCCCAAGCAAGCCTGAAGATTTCTCACTCAGCTTTTCTACTATATTCCTTCATAGTGCACTTGAATCCACACTAACCAAGGAAAATTAACAGTGAAATACCAGAGGAGAGATATGGACTCAGACCACTGGTGAACATATTTCATGGTGGAGAACCTCAATCATAGGAAAAGCCAATGCTGCTCATTCCAAAACTATTTATTTTATTAGACTGAACACACAGGATGCGTCAGTGTGCTCCCTTATTGAGTTTAAATCTGTTCCAGCAGCTCAAAGTACACTGCCAGTATAAATTCTGTTCTTTGAGCAAACCTAGTGGAATGATTCAACATCAGGATAAACAGGATGCAAATTTAAATGAGAATTTGAGATCATTTAATGGCCAAGTAAACTTTATGTACATAAAACTGGAGGGGTTCAAGAGCCCTTCTGCATAAAATAGATAAGGATAAAGAATCTCTTACTAAAAGAAAAAAAAAAAAAAGACACCAATTATTATTCCTTAGAGTAGCCTGGCCACATCAAATAAAAAAAAAAATAAATCATCAGGGATGAAAATGTCCATTGTCTTTCTAAACATTAGCACATTGTAGAATTGAAATTGGGTCAGAAACACCAAACAGTAACCTAACAAAACTAATGCTAGAAACATTTTTTAAAACTATTAGCCTCTGACACAAGTAACTACTTTATCCTTTTCTGAAATTAGTTTATTAGCAGATCTGGGGGTGGACTGATAGCTATGGTGATTTGTGCCCTGAATTTCTCAGGGGAAAAAAAGAAAGTCTGTTGGTTGGCTGGATACACAGCTGCATAACTCTTTCTTTACACTGACCTGAATTATTCTGCCTTTCATCAGCAATTTTTATTGTCCATATTTACTTAATTGCAATTTTTAAATAGTCATCTGCACAAAATAATTACTTTTAAAAAAATAAACATCTACGCATCACAAATTATGCAAACATGTTCATAAACTAGAAGACCTCATATCAACCCTAATTTTCCAGGTAAATGAATACAAAATTATCTATTTCTTGGCACCCAATTCTTTATTTCATGAACTTCCTTTCTTATCCAAAGAGTCACATGCAGATTATGAGTGCACAAGACCACTCTACTATTTCAAGATGGAGTAAATGTAAAACAAAATCATTGCAATGTAATTCAATATTACCCTTAAGTGACAGCCTTTAAGTTTTAGAGAATTTTAAAAAATTAGTTTCCATTTCATCTCTTCAAGTACAACCGTAGTATACTATTTTCAACCAAAGAAATACATCTCTACACACCACGTACTGCGATACCATCCCTTTTTTGAATGATCATTTATACCAGCAGTGACCACTTTGAAAATTCACATTGATGTTCCTATCACTTTAAAATGTATTAATGCAAAATTTCCCACCATCCTCTCATTAAAAATTAAGATACCCAGTAAAATAAACAGCCAAATAACACCATTAAAAACTGCAAACAGAGTAAACAAGTACGCTAGGAAAGGCAGTAAAACTTCAAGTCTTAAATAAGTGTCAGAAAACACTAACAGCTAGTAAATATATGTAATCAATATAAGCAATAAAAACAAATGAAAACTCTTTTGCCACACAAATGTATGGACATACACATCATACTAATGCACATTTCTCTCCAAATAATTTTACTGATAAAAAAACCTCATTTTGAACACATGACAAAGTAACACTTAATACTGGAGGGGAACACAAAGCAATTCCATATACATTTTGTATAACACTATATACCAATTTCTTTTACTGAAATTACCTATATTTGGTGCAATCTCAAATACTAGCAGTTAATCATGTTAAAAGCACAGCAAACAAACATAACAAAAATTCAAGAGTACTTACCAAATTATGATTAGTTGAATTAGAATCATCTTCTGGGAATGGGATGTAAACAGCTAAGGCCACACAATTGGCAAAAATAGACAGTAGTATAAATATGTCAAATGGTCTGGAAAATCTTGTTAAGGAACTCATGACTTATGAGTATCTGCAAACTTTTAAGTCTAGTTCTCCATTCAGCATCAACAATGGTAAAACAAGTCTTTGCTTTAAGGCAATCTTTTGACTGATAACTCTGACAAACACTCCATCTCCTTTAGTTATAGCACTATATATACTGTATTATTTTCCATCACAATGATCCTTCAACGTCCTCTTCCTTTTGAAAAGAGTGAAAACTATTACTCATGCTGTCACAGAGCACTTTACATTAAATTCCAAAGATGAATATAATTATCCACTCTTAAATCTACATGCAGGTCATCATAATGGGCAAAGAATACTCATGGAGCTGTTCTGTCCTCATATAAAGGTCTCATAAATATATATTTGTCCAAAGGAGGAAAACCATTGGAAATACAGTTCATAGTAGGATATGAAAAAGACTCACAAAAAACCACAACTATTCTCTTCCAGGAGAGCTAAAAAGGTGTACAATCAACACAGGAAAGTTCTGAGCTACTCTACATCTATGGCAGTTGTATTCCTGAATCCTGGCTTTGACCAAGACAGATGAAAGTTTAGGTGAGTTGAGCAGAAAATAGAATATTGTGGCTGGCTTGGCAGCCACACAAAGAGAGGCTACAGACTTCCACACTGACAACAGCATGGACTGCAGCTCTGCTTTTTATACTAGGGCTGGACAACAGCAGTGGGAACATGGAGATACCTTTTGTCTTCCAGAAAAAATATTTCTTCCTTTTCTTAAAATTTATGCTATGAAGTTCATCCTTCAGTTCGTCATTGATTTTCCTTTTTCACAAGGTATTTTATTATTCCCAATGACCAGAAACATGGAGGTACCGAGATGAACCCATCTGTGGGAGCTTGAAAAAGAAGTACTTGGACCTCAGCTATGATTTTTGGCATCCTTTGATGCACAACTTCTACCTATGCTTCCATAAGAGTCCAATAAAAGACTGGGGTAAGAGTACTAAATATATTCAAAAGCATATTTTTGTCAGTTTAAAAAGTTCCCTGGGAAAAAATGGTGGGGGGGGCGGGGGAGGCCTACAAAGCCCATATGTTCTATAAGATGTGTTAAATTTTGTTTACTGGCCTATTAAAAGTTTGTCACCTTGAGGGCCACTTTTATGTCCACAAAGCAGATCAACATGAACAGCTGCTACATTGTGTACAAAATAAAGTTACAACAATATTTTCCAGACTGGAGTTAGCAACGGATACCATCACAAGACTGACATCTTGTTTTATGATGTGGTGCTGCTGGGACAAATTCTCGCTGAGTTATTCCAATCCAAATCCATAGTAATTTCATTTACCTGACCTTAGCCAAGGAGAGGCCAATTTACTGAAATTAGTTGGATTTCTACCAGTTTAAATGAAAGAAGCAGCCATTTCACCATCTTTAATTTGCAATTGAATTTTTTACAAAGAACTGAGAAGCACCAACCCTATAAATGAGTAACAGCTCTTATTGCCAGGTTGGCTGTTCTGTTTATAGTAACAAATTGAGTTTTACTTCAGTAATCTACTGTCTTGAACAGCTGTTTCCCATTACAGGGATGTTGCCATGGCTAATAGGCTAACATTTCTCTCCTTGTACACCAGCAAAACTATTTTCTATTTCAAAGCTTTTATTGGTAATTAAATAATATACCAAACCAACATGCTATCTGTTCTCTGTCTCTATCTGCCAGAGAAATGCACATATTTCCACATCATAACCAGTGAACTAAAGGAAAAGCCATTCTTCCCATCACACAGGTCATCATGAACACAAGGCAGCATCTCTGACCTCCCATCTAGATGTACATGCTTCCAAATGTTTGGTGGTTGGTATAACTTGTACAAGCTCAGAAGATTATTATATTTCAGAACCTTGTGCATACTTAGAACATTTCCTTGGCTTAAGTAACAATCTTCCCTACTTTTAGTACCAGGAAAACAATCTTTTTAAAAAGATTTCTACATCTGACTCACTTGCCCTAATGGCAGTACCCCAAATTGCAATATGGAAGATACAGGTTTGACATCTTTGGCCATCTCCCTAACACGATGGCTAAATACATTCCCATCCATTCTTCCTTATTTGGAAAGGCAAAAAATGCAATGCAGAGATTTGCTGGAATGTAATGTTAGCTTGAAAACGTTCCCCCAACTTCTCCCAGAAAAAAAGGAACAGCTATGAGCTCTTCTCTGACTTTGAGCTGCCTACTTCAGTAAATGATATTCTGTGTCAATATGACACAAGAGACTATCTTTAACAGCAACTGAAGCCAAATTAACTCCCATTGACATTAATGACAGTTGCCCACACATACAAGTGATATAACATGTAAGTTGTGATGCTCTAAGAGATCCTGTAAAACAATCCCCTTTATATGATCAGAAGATGTAAGAAAATAATTTAAAAAGCAAACTGCAATAAAGGATACTTCCATTCTACTAGACTAATGCAGGCTCTTCGTATTGGATTGTTGAGGGATAAACAGAAAAGGGCACGGGGTGGCCGACTATTGGACGTATTACCCTGTTTTTTGCTCTTGGCATATTGCTGGCGTTTTCTTTGGGACAGAGATCCTACAGGCTGTGCTGTGGTGGTACTCATGTTTTGGGCAGCCTTTGCTTGTCTAGCAGCATCGATTGCAGCTTGCCAAGATAGAACAGTTTGCTTGGATGGTGCTGAACTGTTTGACTGAATAGCTGGTCCGTCACCAGGGAGAGGAATCCTGGTGCTACTTGCATAGTTCACCTCTGTGGGACAAAAGAAAAAAGTACTCGGTTATAATTGCTTCACACTAAAATGGGTCTAATCCAAAAAGATTGTTCTAACACCTCCTGGCAGTGTGATATTTGCATTACACACACAGATACATATGCATACACTTGTGCTGAGGTATATGCAATTGAACAGTAGAAAATGTGCTCAGGAATCAGTTTTACAACCCCAAGATTGATGTAAGAATTGAGACACAAACACTTCTCATTTTGATTCTTCCACTTACAATGTCTTTTTCTAACTGGATGGAAGCCTTCCTGCCCTCATGTTTATTCAGTAAGCCATACCTACCCTTTAAGATCAAGTTTGCTGTAGCACCTTAGCATTTACTACTCTCCATTTATTTTGGTCGAAAGAATAGTCGTCCCAAATTCCTACACATTGTTCAATTAAGAATAAGCAGCAAGGTAGAGGGGGAAGTTCTGTAAGTAAGTTAAATCTTGCCCTGCTTTGCATTCTCAAAGAAAAATGCGTGGATGCCTCCCACAAGTGAAGATCCAATACTGTCTGTGATAAACACGCTCATAAAGCTCTGCTGTCTTGTGCACAAGGAATCACAACCACGAACCCATTGTAAAAGGATAAGCTTTGGTTCTGTAAAAGGATGATGTTTGGATTTGCTTCTTCATGAGAATTTAAAAAATAAACTACACCTTCCAAATAATAATCGAGTGCTCTTTATGCAGATGACAGCAAAGAGGCAAAACACCACCTCCGCGCAAGGATCCTTCCTTGCGAGCTCTTTGACTAGTGCAACAGTCTACTCCTA
>VZRH01001409.1:293201-312044 GCA_013397555.1 Urocynchramus pylzowi | reverse complement strand
ACTACAGGTCTTACACTGCTTTCAGTACCTGCCACAAGAAAAGGTGGCTAATGCTGCCTTTCTCCCTGCCCATATTCCTGAACTGTGGATCTCACTGGGAATGCTCTGCGGGAGAGACCCAGGAACTCAGAGCTCGAATCCACCCACACAGGGACACTCACTCCAGCTAGGGAGTAGCTGATTAAAACGAGGCATTAAACTGCTCCTCATTTGTGGCAGTGAGACGTAGTGTTGCAATGCCTGGGAGAGAGAGCTTCAGAACTCTGGAGAGAGCAAATGGAACAGGGGTTTCCAAAAAGGGTGGTTGTGAACATATTTTTTAGAATACTAAGCTGTTTGGCTACATAGAAAAGATAGGGAACAAAGCTATACAAAACCAGGAAAGCTTCTTCATTAAGTTGCATTTTTGTCAAAAGTCTACCCTGTAAACCCATGTGAATGATTCTTTTTGTTCATCCTTCAAATCTAATTTTGTTTTCAGATACAATATTGCCATGTTATAACTTCATCACAAACACTAATTGAATTATATTCAAATACAAAAGTTTGGGGTTGCAGTATGTGCACAGAAAATAGATTTGATCTTGTTTCTGATGGAGAGGTGCCCACTATAAAACGAGATGCCACATTTCATAATGCATTAGCTGACACACTCTGCAGAAGGATGGGGTTTGGCTTCCTAGAAATACAGCACATAATCTGAAAAATGCAGCAGTTTATTTTTTATCTCTGCCTAAGCATCCTGCTTACATACAGATATACCTTTTGGCAAGCAGAATCTGTATCTTTTCAGCCTGTGCCTGTTGCATCACCAAGCACCATCTTCTCTGCTGTGCAAATGAGCCAGCAATGCAGCAGTGGCCTGGGGGCAAAGGCTGACTCAGAACCACTGAAGCCAAACATCAATGCTTCCCTGAAATAGGCAGACACTCAATATCATTGACTTCCATGAGATCTGGTATTTCTTTCAATCCAGGCATATCCAACGCTAAATAATGGACAAACCAGGAGCTGGGGAAAGGGATTGCAAGAGCATGAGAAAGATCAGCTATTCTAAGCATAAAAGAAGGATGAGACTGATGTGGTGGATGACTAAGAATGTCAAAAGAGTTCTTGAGGAAAAATAGAGGGTATATGACATATATAAGAACATGAAATCTGAAGAGGATTAAGAGAATTATGAACTAGAAATGAAAGGATGCAAAAAACCCCAAACCCAACAAAAGCACTGTGTAAGGCTGCCAGAATTGACAAAGTGAGAAGACTGCAAAGAAAAGCAATAAAGGATCTCAAAATACTGAAGTGATAGGAGGATCAACAGGGAAACAGCTCCTGAACTGTTAAAAGAACCTGTGCATGGCAGGAGTTAACAAAACAATAAGATAAAGAAAGAAATGTAAATGCCCACTTCTATTCAATATCTATGCAGTAAAGAGAAGTGAAATGTCAGAAAAGAGAACACAGCTTGCAGAGGAGGACACTGAATAAATAAGATTTTAAGAAGAATAAAATAAGTTATAACCTTTGTGCCATCTAGAATAACCAGTAACACAAGGAAGCTGTGAGAATAGATTTGCAACAAATATACTTAAAATGTCAAACAACAGTGACCCTTCAACGGTGATCTGGCAGAAAGAACACAGGCTGAACACAAAAAGTAAGTGAATGCTACTCCAGCCTTCAGAAACAGAATTTGAAAGAGCTGGGAAAGCAGAGATAACTCATTATAACCTGAGTGGCCATTGATCCCACTGATATTAAAGCAGAAGATCAGTAACCAGGTATGGCATTAGGGAGAAATAAAAAGCCTTCCATAGAAATCCACAATGAGACATCCTTTGCAAATATAGGGTGTTTCAAATTTCATTTTCCAACTTTACTTTGAAGTGAAGTCAATCTGAGGCAACACTTGGCAATCTTCCCCTGATTTCTGTCCTTTTTTCCACAGAAACCAGTGGCTCACCACTTAGGCAGAACCAAAGCAGACCAGCAGTACCCATATTTTCAGTGGGAATCTTACTAAAGTGACAGCAGATCTGAAAGAATGGGTGCTTCAGGATCTGTCATGAGCCCTATTTCAGCACCATAAAATAACCACAAAGCTGAAAGTTCTTCACAACAGGGTATTTATCTTATATTCTACTTTTTGCATAAAAGGTCAGCAGGCCCATTCCACATCAGATCATTTGCTTTAGATTCAGCAGCATAAAGGAAGGAATTCACTGCCCCTCTTAGATTCACAAGATATCAGATAAAATTTCAATTTTTTAAAATTTCAAAGAATGTAAAATGGTTTTATAACTTAAACTTAGTTTAATTAAACCCTTTGTATCAAGTAAGTAACTTAGTCAACCAGAGAAAAAGAGAAGCTGGTGCCTTCCTGAGTTCTCCACACCTGAGCATGCAGTAACACTGTGTAGCTTCTTTTGTTAATTCACATGTTTTCTGCTGTGAAGAGGTTGTTGAAGTAATGTCTGAAGCCTAAGAACTGCCAAAAAAGGCTGAAAAATACATTTTATCCAACCATTCTCTTAATCAGATTCAGAATACTTCTGCCCAGATTTTCCACACTAAATAAACTCACCACCATGCAAATTGCATTTCTTTTTCTCTACACATACCCCATTTTCTGAGTGCACATTCAAACAACCTTGTAGCTTTTCACCTTTATGTCATTGAATGCTGCCTAATATAAATGTCTGGGCATGCTTCCTACCTCCTGCCTGACCTTCCCCTGAGAGCTTCCACTCTCCTGTGTTTCAGGCTGTGCTGAAGCTACTATGGATGCTCTATTTGATGACATTACATCAAAGAGACCCATGCCAAAGCTCCTTGGCCACCAGCACTGCTGTTGATGTCAGCATAGCTGGAAGAACAAAGCTAGTTAGCTAATTGCTTTCCAGAGCAATCACGGGCAGTGCAGAACTTGGAGCCAACTGCTTTGCTGGGGCAAGCAGGCAAAATGCCACTGAAGGCTCCTATTCCCTGGGCCAGAATTGCCCCAGCAATGACAGCCAGCACAGGGGTTTCTGGACCTGCTTATGAAACCAAGGAACAAGGTTTCTGTAGGTTTGCATCCCACATAAACACAGCAGTAATTGTCTGGTTTAATTACTATCAATCTGATCATTTGTGGGCATCCCTCCACAGTAGCTTTCATTGTTTTGTATTGATTTTATCAGCATCAGGAAAGGTTATGCATTTAGGATAAAATAATGGAATTACTGAAACCAGAGGGAGCTCTGCTGCTAATTTCAGTAGGGTTAGGACTTTTTGCTGCAGGAACTATTCCAGCAGTGCAATGAAGATTAAATGAAAGACAACTCACTGATGTTAGGTAGTAACTCAGTGATAGTGCAGTGAACATACAGGTGGAATTCAGATTAATATTTTTAATAGTTCTTATCTATAAGATTATAAGCTATTACTGTGTTTATGTTATAAAGAATATGTTCCATAAGATTTGTCATGATAGATTCTACACACTATAAAATACACCTTGATCCTACAGTTTTCAATATACTCACTACTACAAGTAATTGTAAGTACATTTTATCATGTCAAAATTTATTATTTAATGAGATTAAAATGGCACATTTTAATATCAAATAGTTTTTCATGGAAAAAGGAAGGAAAAAGTGAAATACCTCTATGATAGATTGAAAGTAAAAAATTATGTGATACTACTGAAGTAACTTTTAATGTCTTTAAATACATTAAAATGGACACAGAAGTAGAATCAAATTTGTCAAGACAAACCACCGAATCTTCAGGAAAACACATTGTGCTGAATAAAGTAATACTTTTTATTGGAGAAACAGTCTTCTACTCATGGTACTTCTGCAATGAAGTTGCAGCCATAAGAAACATTAGAGCTTAGTTTTAATCATAGCCTACTATTTAGCATGGGATGTAAAGTATTAAAGTAGTAACTCTCTGGAGTTCTACAGAGACATCTAAAAGTCAGCATATTCATTTTTAGACATTTCCTAAGTACTGCTTTTCCTTCTTCTTTATTAATAGTATAAAGAGTTTATTCACTATAAAGACATTCTCACTACACCAATGTATTTTAATCAAAGCACTACTAAAATTAACATTTGCTTTTTTTTTTTTTTTTGCATCTGCAATAAAGAATGAATGTGGCCATTTCAGAAAAGTCCTCAGTAGTCTTTCACTTCTTTTATATTTAAAAATTCAATGCATACATTGATAAACCAGAATGTTCCCATGAAGGACCTTCTGAATTCATAATCAACCCATGATGGTTTTGTGTTCTCATGAGCACTAATTTGCTTTTTCAAATTACTTAATAACTAGCAAGATGCTTTAATTTGTTTTATATTGTCATCATTTGACCTCTAAATAAACCTTTATGCAATAATACAACCTATCACCCCAACTTGTACTCCTGTGTGCAGGAATTCCAGGGCTGCAAAATTATCCTATGCTCACTGACCACTGGACTACGCAGTTCAAGAGAATAAGTATTCAATTCCTAACTGCACACAAGTTAATTCTTACTAAAAGAAAATCATATTTTAAGTCATTCTCTACTGCTACAGATTTTTCCTTTTAGATGTAAAACCTAATTATATAGAAAAAACATATTATATCTCAATTTCATATGCTTGTGGTTCCATGATGAGAATGATACAGCATCAGATATTGTTTTTAAATTTTCCAAGGACAGTCTCCCAGCTTGGAAGGAGAATTCAATATTAAAACTCAGCTTTAGAGGAAAAAAAAAAGCTAAGTCATGCCAAACAGTGTAAATGGAAGGAGCAAGGTAATTTTATGTCTGTCAGCCTGACAGTGATCCTGGGCAAAATAATAAAAAAGGCAGCACTTCAATTTTTAAGTAAAACTAAGGAGGCAACATGATTTATACAAGTTAGCATAGAGCAATAGAAAACAACCACCTTGCCAGCTTTTTCCCTTTGAGACTAAGAGGTGCCTTGGTAAAATTATATTTAGATTTCTGTCTGGTATTTGACATGTCCTTTTGGTAACTAAGGCAGGATGATATCAGAGTAGTATACAATGGATTAAACATTGTCTGATATCCCTTATGAAGGAAGTGCAAACTGTGGGCCTGCAAAGGACTTTGCAACCCTATTTTCCTAAAAGCTCAGTTCTGTCTCAGTCATAGCCATTGGGCATACTACAATGACTCATTCATAAAATTACATAGTTCAAAATATACATTCACAATAGTCACTTACAAGTTCAAAATCTATACTTTATATAATGTCATGTAGAATCACTGTAAAGTGGAGATCATTCTTTTAACATCTTTCCAAGGCAAAAATTAATAGTTCATGTATCAAGTATCACACATTCAAATGCTATTACTAAAGGCAAAAAAGGCTATTTGTGGGCAGGTAGGATTGTGCTGTTTTCTAAAAAAACCTGAAATTTCTTCTTTAAGGTAAACAAGTATTGGTTTGTATTCTGAGTTTAAGGAACTAAATAACCTTGTTATGAAAGTTATAATGTTATGAATTAAGAAGGAAAATGAGAAAAAAAAAAATAAATCAGCATAGGTAATGCAGTATGTCTGACAGATGTATAGACCTATATTAATGCATCAGTATCTCAACAGAAACTTTGTTTCATTACAAGTAGATATATTTATCTTCTAGAAAGCACAAATCCTAGATCTTGTAAGATTTTATAGAAATCATTCAAAAACACCTAGGGAAAAAAGGAGGTCAGTTCTTGAAGAGAAGTCCTCTGATCCTCTTTAATGTCTACATTAAATCATTTCAGTTAAAACATTCAAATATTTGCCTCAGCCTGTGGAACTCTGGTCTAACAACAGACATCCACTACAAAAGCCGAGCACATCAGACCATGTAAGAAACCATCTGAAGTAATTTTCACATGCCTGTAGGAGCTTCCAGAGTGACTCCAGGAAGGACAGGTCTTAGACAGATAGCATTTCATTCAGCTAAGCCAGGAGGAAGCAGAAGAGCTACAAGGCATCAGAGGCAAGAAGCAAAGGAATTATGAGCATTAGCACAAGTAAGCCCAACTACAAATGACAGAGTACCTGTGCCTGTGTGCTCTGTGAGGTTAAAGCACATTTACACATTTGCATTTGTGAGGAGATAATAAGAGCTTTGCTGAGAGAAGATATTTCTCTCTTATGGAATTGCCTTTGTTGAAGAGGTCTCCATCCAGAAGGCACAGACCTCCAGAGCACTCAGCTGGGAGAGGTTTCCTTCCTAGTAGCAGCCTGTCACAAAATCCTTTTGACTTTGGTAGGTTTGCAGGTTTTGTACTTTATTCATGCAGAATTTATTTATAGAGTACCTGTTTTATATTTTATTTACTCTGTCTCCTTTTTTACAAAAACACTCTCTTTAAGATTCTTCTAAATTTACTGTGATTGCCTAATTCACTTGGGGCAGGTGTCTCGGAAATAATTTGTTCCCAGTTCAGGAAGTCAGAGTATAAACTGGATTTTTGCAGGTGCCTGCAGCTAAAGGTATGGCTCATGGCTTTGCTGGAGACTGCCTTCATCTGTGATTTGGGATTTACAACTGAAAAAGGTGCTGAAAGAGAGAGAAAGGTGTCATAAGACAGCGATCTGGGACATTCTTCTATCGAGCTTAAACTGGCCACTTCATTCACAGCGGTGAAGACACAAACTGATACATCTGTGCACATTAATGCTGAGCTAGGTTAAATTGCTTTTTAAAAGATCACACACTACTATTAATTATACATACTATACTTCTCTTAAAATAATATTCAAATACAATTTTCACCAAAATTAGGACCACACACTGAGTGCAAAACTAACTAGAAATAGCTTCTTCATAAGTAACATGTGTTTAATTCCCTTTACTCCTGAAACAGACAGAAAAAATAGTGAATTGATTTCCAAAATGTAGCAAATTGTTGCTTTGTGATCACACCTTTTTCCTGTTCCCAAAACAGCAGCAACGCTACTTCATTTGCTACTACCTACTCTGCTACTACCTACTCTCATTTCCAAACTCATCTTTTAGTGGTCACAGCAATATGCTTTTGCACAGGAAGTAAAAGACATTTTCCTGAAGGCATCTTTTAGAAAAAGCTTTTTGCTGCACAAATTCAATAAAAATCTGTGAAAAAGGAAGCAACTATTGAACTTCACATAATTTCCTATTAATGTTATCCAGTACTGAAAAACTGAAGTAATAAAACTTTAGAAACAATCCTAGACGGAAAGGAGTTAAATACATGTAGGAGTAATAAAATGTGACTAAAGTATTCCTTAAGTTTCTGTCCCTTTCTGGTAATTTTTCCCACCATAAACATTCCTTTCTTCAAAAATAGCTTCATAGATGATAAGGAGTCAATCAGTGAAGAGGGTTAACAAAGCAGAAGCCAAAATAGGTCTGCTCAGTCTACTATGTCTTTAATTTCAGAATTGTTGTGGCTGTACTTTTCACATTTTTCAAACACAGGAATATCCCACCCAGCAATCTCTGTCATCTGGATACATTATCAATTGTTTCCCATTGACAGTGCTTATGTAAATCTGGGAATTAACACAAAATTTAAAAGGGTTTAAATTCTCCATCAGCTGTTAATTAGTATCTATTGTTAGTATCCAATAATTTTAGAGTATTTTTAAAAATAGAAGTTGTTTATGTGTTTTCCATCCTCTTTTTCTATTCTTTCTCACACTAAACAAGACTCTTATTTAGTTTATGTGTATTTGACAATATGAGTGTGAGGGAGATAATAACCCGCATTATCATATAGCCAGATTGTGACAGAAAAATGTCTCTCATATAAAGGCACATAGATGAATGAACTTGTGTTAGCTATTAAATGGTTTCAGAAAAGTTAAATAACTATTTATTCTTCCTGCCCCTCAAGTCCTCTCTAGTCATGGTTGGTCTTTGTAAGGTCACTTCTCAAATGCATCCAGAACAGCAGCTACAACTGGCAGCTCAGTGTGTGTGTGTGTGTGATTTTGGTGTTTAGCTATGATGAGAAAATTATTTCTTCCATTTGGTTTTCTGAACTTTGCTTCATGCCCATAAAGAGAAGCCTTTACTGAAGAAATTAAATGTTTTTGCTTAGTTTAGTTCCTATAAGGTTTTATCTGAACTAGGAGTTCATCCAGAAATTCAGGACTAGCTCTGACACCAGTGAAGCCAGTTTCAGAACTGGCCGTTTCCATTTATCCTCTTTCTGAACTGGGTTAAGAACTAGGCTTAAAATTCCAATGGACATTTGACTTGGAGCTCACCGTGCACATTAGTCTGGGATAGAAATACAAATGTGCAAAGCCGTGCAGCAGTCATATGAATTAAACTTTTAACTGCCGGGGAGGAATGTCTCAAAACGTTCCCTGAGATGTTTTTTTGAGCTCAGCTGATGATACAAAGCCTAACCTGAATAAAGCTGCTGTTTATAATCAAGAAAATGCAAAACTCTTAAAGAATTGTATTTACCAGGAGATGGACTCTCACTTCAGTAGCAGAGTGACCACAACCCATCATTATGAACACTGTCACTGAGAGGTTCACTGCATATAAGAAATGAAAGTATGAAATAGTCTTTTTTTGGTTTTGGCTGCTCACAGGATATACTTGTATGACCACCCACTAACACTCAATAATAAAGCACAATTCCACAGAGAAATGAAACAGATGTTTGCCAACTGGCATTTGTGAGTCAGGGCACAGTTTGAATGGCACTGTCAAAATACATTTTCACTTTTATAGCCCAGGAGCACAAGAGTGACTTGAAAGCTGAACCATCACCTTCTGCAGGGATTTCAGTCAGAATACTATCAAATGGGTGTAAAAGATATAACCAGAGCTGCAGTCTTTACATTTTCTCAAACAGAAAGCACTAAGAATTTTATATTAAATTATGGCATCATTAGGAAAATGATGTGGGTTTATTCCCGTAAAGTTGGGTTAAAATTTCCATATTTTATGTGTAAACACAACACAGCATCCTAAACTCTTGCACACCACATACAGTGCACAGTACAACAGTGGATCTAATAGCTGTAGGAGCAGACAAGAGCAACAAATAATTTATTAAATTACCTTCATCTGCCTGCACCATCTGAGAAGGGTGAGTGTCTGTAAGCACAGTAGTATATCTGTCACTGTGTCACAAGGCTTTATGCAGGGAAAAAAGTGTAAGCAAGGCTGGGCTTGAAAATGAAACAAATTGAATTTATATGAGACTGATTCTTACAAACCAGAAAAAGATCCTGAAGACAATATTTGCTACAAAACTGTATTTAATTTCAGAACATTTGGGATAATACTCATGTATTTAATTTCAAACTATACAGAACAAATATTTAATTTGTTTCTCACATGCCAAATATATACTTGTCAGAATTAAATGTTCTGAACAATAAGGATCCTTCTTCTGTCGTTCTGAACTGAAAGACCTCTAAACAGATGGATACCAGGTCTTCACTGGGAACACAGAAGAGTCTCAAGCTCTTCAGGGAGTGGAAAGTATCTCAGTGGTGATTGTTCAGGTTTCCAGCTCTGCCACCAGAATAATCTGGAACCTGAGTGCCACTGGTTCCCCCCATTCCTTCACAAGCACAGCTCAATATCAAACTGGTGAGGAAATGGCATGGGCTGACCTACAAGATCTTTCCCTCACTGAAGTTTGCAATTCTGTGTTCTCTGCAGTGATGATGAGAGAGCTAATTTATGAATGGCTGGGTCACAAGAGAATTAATGTACCACAGCAGTGGAGCACGATATGCAGATCGGAGAGGGAAGAAGAATGTGGAGCTCAGCAAATCCCTTCTTTCTCATATAAGCTGATGCTCAGCTTAGAGAAAAACCATACTAATGATGCAGCTGATGTCTTGTTAGAAAACATCTGAACTGTGACCAATTTTTCTTGACAAGAATTTTTATTTTGTATAAAAATTAGATGTTTAGTCACACAGAAAATAAAGACTAAATCAGTGATGAAATTTCATTCAATGATGGAATTTCAAAAAGGTTGGGTTTTTTTTTTATTATAAAGAAAATATTTTAACAAGTCTATTGAACCAGTCCATTAATAAGCTGTTTCCCATCAGTATCAAAAGAGAAGTGAGAGCACAGTGCCTAGAGGATAAACAAGGATATAAAACCTTTTCTCACTTTTTTAAAGTTCGAAGTTTCCATGTCCCTGCATAAGGCTGTATGTGCATGTTCATGCACAAATAAGAGTGACAAGCAACAAATATCCTCAACAATTTTTAGTCTCTTGCTGTACACGAATGAAGGGCAAATACAGAAGAAAATGTAATGTATCAGACATCAACACACTTCTTCTCCCCGCAAGATACGTGCGAGTTCTCCATAGGGAAATCTGCAGGAAAGTAATTCTTAGAATAGACTTGCTGATGATTTAACACATACATTTAAGTGGGGGGAAAGGGAAATGAGCTAAAGTAGCTGGGACAAGTTTCAGCAGCAGTTAATCAAAGTTGGTAAGTGAGCCCTGAGAATGGGAGGCAGAGGAAAGGACTGTTGTCTCCCACAGGCCTTTGCCATAGTCCCACTGAAAATGAATGTTTAGTTTTCCCTTAGCATCCAGTGAAAAGGAGGCTGCCAGAAAAAGATCATTGGGCAGAGGTGGCTGAGAGTACAGCCACATACCTGGCTGTCTCTTTGCAGAGCAATTCTTTCCATGGCTGTCTGGCTAAGCCACATATTTGGTAGCTGTATAACCAACACAGATTGACACATTGCCATAAATACCAGAATTTCCTATTGTCAAATGTTGCCTCTGTCTGCAGGGATGAAAAATTTCATTACACACACACACACACACACACACACACACACACACACACACACACACACATATATATATATATATATATATATATATATATATATATGTTTGGTTTTCTAAATCTTTCCATTTGACTTAACACTTTGGACTTCCCATAAGCTATTTGGAAAAGCAGTACAAGGGCCAAAAAGTCTAGAATTTATTCTACTTATGTTATAAATGAATTTACTTTTGTAAGCAGAGTTATTAATAGTTGATTATTATTAAAAAATCACAGTGGATTGTTAATTGGTATGATAAGTTGTTATATAATTAATGTAATAAGTTAATGAGTTAAATATACAGTTATCTAAATATGAATAGGGGTGCTAAACAGAGAAAGGGGGGTAGTAACAAAGTGCAATAGCAAGAATCTTCTAGAAAAGTTACATTGGTGATGACAGCAACTCAAACTACTATTGGAGAACAAGCCACCCAATAAGACTGCTGTATTCCAAAATGATTGGTCAGGACTGTACCATTTTATAGACCTATCAGCGATCAAGAAAAGGACCAATCAGCAAAAGGATCCAGAGCGCACCAATCAAGCAACCCCAAGAGACGGTCCCTTGTGTCTGGAGGAACACCTTGTTGCACAGTACTGTTACAGTTACCTCTGGCTTGACCCGCCGGTCCTAGGCTTACCCTGGGGCCTCATCCTCTGTTGTTCTCAGTTTTAATGAACAGGCAGTTTTTCTTTTCAAAGTCATCAGCCTCTTTTAATTCATTTTGCCTGTTTATAGCACTTATAGTTATGCTGGCATTTTTGGAAGTTTTCTTAACATTTACTAGACACTCAACAAATCAGTATTTTTTATACATCAGATCATATCTGTGTCTCAAAGAGCAATCAGAATTAAATCAGAATAATACTTAGCACTCAAATCATACTACTCATTGCATAACTTTGATTGCACACTCAAGAAAATAAGTGTATCTGTCTCCTGTATGTATTCTCAGCTCTGGAGTCACTGAGGTGCTGTATAACTTCTGCCAAGGGCTCTTAATGAATTCTTCATGTCACAGTGCAAAACAAGAGTCCAGAAAATCATTCAAAAACACCCACACATGGTTGTTTTTACTACCATTGCCACCCAGCACAGCAGGCTCCTAACCAGCAAGCCTTTGGACTCCCATGTCTTCTAAATGTTTCAAAATAACATACAAAGATCAATGTATAAAGCTTCTAATCCTCCTTTTTAACATTAATGAAAACCACTGCATTTTACATGGAGATAAGATGAGGCATTGAGAGATGAAACAAGTTTTGTTGCTATCACAGACAGGTGTGGGGTAAGAATAAATGTCCCAAATTTCTGACTTTCCTTCATCAGCTGTGATCTGCCCCAGAGTACAATTATGGTAAAGCCTAATAAAGCAAGGAGGTTACTTGGGGGTTTCCCCATAAATTTTCTTTTGCCCATATGCTTTATGACCAGCAGAATGTTGTCAACTAAGAGCCCAGAAACCTGTTTTAATGAAGAGTGAAGCATAACCCAGAGAAGGCTGTTATCATCTAGTTTGCAGTTCTGATTCTCAGAAGCTTCTCCTGATGATTTTTTACCTTCTTTAATCAAACCTGACTCAGAGAATAATGATATCACCCCCACTGTTGCTGTTCTCACTCTTGTTAGCATTGTCCCTCAAAAGACTGTTAATGAATAACTGGTGGTAGCTGTCAGCTCAAGAAATCAAATGTTATACACAGTAGTAGGGACAATGTGTGCCTTCTTACGGTAGTGAAATCTTGAAAGACCAAGGGGAGTTAGAGAATTATCTGAAGAGTTTGTACTGTTTCTCATGGTAAGCAGCTTGCAGCAGTGTTCCCCACGGCTGCACTTCTATGAACACAGTTCCAGGAACCCCACAAGTCATACATATTCCAGGGAGCCTGAGAAGTAGGTGCAAGGGCCCTGATATAATGCTGGTGTGTGTGAAAAGCAGAAAAGGAGAGCCAAGGTAAGTATGACGCACAATCATCTCTGTGAATCAACATCATTTCCATACAGTAAAGCAAAGGAAAAGTGGGAGGATTTCAGACAAAGCAGGTGAACTTTTGCATTTGAACAAAGCATTTTGATTCAAAGATCATAATAAAGGAAGAGAGAAATACAGACCTCACAGGGACAGGGAAGCACAGGAGATTAAAGCTTGTACCCTAACTTTGCTGACAGCAATGAGTTAATTTGTTGCTGGTATAACACACTTGAAGGGTCTGCCTCAATGATCCTGCCAGAGCTATTAATTCCCTGTAGGCAGCTCTAAACAAGCACTGATTCAGTAGTTGAGTCAGAGTCACAAAAGAAAGTGTTGCAGTATGGCCTCAGAAACTCGGTATCCTCCAGAAAATTCCCTCCCATGTGCCTGGTTGGTGGGCTCCCCATCCCTTTCCTCCCCCTCTCCCCCAGGTAAAAGGACTAGCAAGCCATGCGGTTGGGAGTTCTGTTGGAGCTGTTACAAGATTCAGAGGCCTGCGGGCCAGAAATAAAAACTCTGGATTGAAACCCTCCATCAGAACTGGCTCCTTTCCTTTACCTCTCCTTAAAACTTCTCCATCTGAGGGAACCCTGAGGAACGGACCCTCTGGGAGGAAGCTCCGTTCCACTACTACTGGAGCTCCGGCATGCCTGGACTTGTCTCTGCTTGCCCAGCTGCAACATCCAGCTAGCCAAAGGTGTCTCTGGGGTGAAGCACCACAGTTGCCACTATTTGGCTCACCAGCAAGGGCCAGACAAGCCAAGGCATGTCCTGTCTGCATATTGGTAAATACCAATAGAAAGGACAATGATTTCACCACTGATCTTTCCTTCAATAGACCAGATTGGTAGAGCAATATCAGCTGAAAAGGACCTCTGAAGTCACCTGGTCCTATCCCCTGCTCAGAGCCGAACCATTTTGGAACAGGATGCTCATGGCCTTGCACAGTCAAGTCTTTTCCATGTCCAAAGATGCATATTTCATTTCCCACATGGGGAAATGGGGCTGAGCTTCATGAGGCTCATATCAGTGGATGTCTGTGGGCTGCTAAAATCCCTCTGCATATATAGCTTGTTTTATCTTTTTAAGTATATGCATAAAATATTTACTTTGTTCAAATTACCCCTCAGTTAATCTCAGGCAGTATGGGGAGCTGTATGGTGGAACTAAAGGGATTATAGTTCCCTCTTCTTTAGCATTACCTGGTCACATGGCAGAAGGGAGCCACACATCCACCCACACATTAATTGCAGCTGACTGGAATCAGGCAGAGGCAATTCCTGCAGCCAAATCCTTGTCTAATGTAAAATTGCAGGGATGAAACAACTTATGCCATTTTAGAAAAGCTACAGATATAATCCAAAAGACATCTTAAAAATTTGTTTCTGCTTTCACTGAAATCTAAGGAAAACTCCACGGGATTGTTACGTCCATTGCTGCAGCATCAGGTACATGCAGACAGGGAATGGGCACTGCAGTACAGATTTATATCTAGGCCATTCATTATTTGTTCTGTGTAATGTCAGAAATGTTTGGACAACATCTGCTCACACAGGAATGCAGACATCCAGCTTCAAATTACTTACAGGCTAAAATATTAACGCCTACAACATCAACTAACACTTCCTTACTATGAGCTAAATTTTCTCACTCTTTGAGGCTTCATTCTTTCCCACATTCATTTACAACACAAAATGGGCTGTTTCTCCCACCTCAGAGGACCCTGGCCTTACCTCAGCCAGTGTATATAAAATAAGGTGTTGTTAGAGGGAGTGATCACAGCAGTCAAAGTTGATGGCAGCGCTGGAATGGCACTGCAGTATTGACCATCTTGCTGACAGTGTTTTTCCTTCTCAAACCTTAAACTTTTCCACACCTCTAAAAAGAAGAAGATAGCCCCAGAGAGAGATCCTTCTGCCCCACTGAACAACTCACTTAACTGCACAACTTCTAAGCCATAAACCACTTGAGTAATCCCACTGCTCAACACGGGATAAAAGGAGAAAATAGCATTAAAGATTTAAAGTAAAGAACACAGCAAACTCAAATGATAGCTGCACCATTCACGTCATTACAGCCAAGGGTTTGTCAGCACTTTCATTATAATGCTCATTCCTCTGCTGTCACTCCAGGCTGAAATTTGGCAGAGCATAAAACTTAAAGCCCAGACAGACACAATAAGAACACAGCAAAAAGGAAAGCAAAGATTTCAAGGACAGCATCTTAAGATACCTTTACAAGTCAGGAACAGTGTCTTACAAAGCATGATGCATGAAATTAAGCTAGAAAAACTACCTCTTCTCATTAAGATGGTGTCACAGAGAGGGGATTGAACTGGAGGCTCAGTGACACATATTGTTATGAAACTACTATGAGTCCAGAAGGGTAAGTATTAGTACAGTAATTTCAGTTAAATTTATGCTGCAGTACAAGGGAAATAACTAAGTTAGAAAGGAAAGGCAGACCACACACAAATATTACATCTGAACACAAGAGATCAGACTTCACTTTGGGAATGTAGGAAAATGTATCAGTTTGGACTGGTTTGGAGTGCCAAGTCCACTAACATGAGCAATTGCTCCCAAGCACTGTAGAGTACCTTCCTCCCTGCCTCCTTTCAGCATTGAGATTGTTGCTCCAAATTCAAATGTCCAAAATACAAGAAAAAAAAGAGGACTAAGCATAGGATCAAATTACCTCTTATACTCCAGTAGTAACTCTTACATTATTGGCATGAATTACTTGCCCCTCAATTCCCCTCAGCTCCTTTGTCCACCTGGTACCTATGCGGATACAGAATGAGCCAGAGTAAAGAATTGAGACCAGCACTAAGCTATGACAGAGGTCAGAGAGGCTTAGGACCACTTCTTGCAGTAACAGAGATAGCTAATGCTAACTGTAAATGGATCGCAATATTAGTCCCTAATTTTTTTGAAGTTTTTAACAGGCTTGATTAAAAGAACAAATACAAAGTTATGGTTGCACAGACTTAGTGCATTGGATGGTTTAATCATTCCCCATCTTTGTCACTTGGTGCTGTGGGACTCATCAGACTTTTTAATTTTGTTTCAGCATCAATGAAGATGCTTCTTATCTTTAAAAAGCACTTAGAGATGAATTGCACTATCTATACAACATATGATTGCTATTATTATCTCAGTAAAATTTTATGAGGATTTGAAGAATTCCAGTAAGTCAAAAAGGAGTGTGCTTCTTTCCCCTGTTCAGAATTAGTTCGAACAAAGACTCTAAGATAACAACTATATAGGTCATCTAATCCCACTGACTTCCTTAGGATCACATCTTCCTTGACTTCCTAAATGAGTGAAGGTTTGGACTGTGATATTACCCCAGCAGCTTTTGAAGGAGGGCAGCTGTACATTCTTCATAATAAACATTCAAGCGCTTGAGAAAGTCTAGTGCATCATTCTTAGAGCAGTGCTACTGCTGAACATGTAAAAACTACACTGTGCTCATCTTAGGAGAGCTCTGATGGCTGTAAGAAACAGACCATTAAAAGCAATGTTAAAACAAACATCTGCCCACACAACATGAGTTTAATTTGGTAGTAAAGGCACTGTAGTAATTTACAGTACTGGTGCCTAAGAACCACAGTTCTGTCATAAGTTTGTCAGGTCAAGCATGCCTGTTATAATATAAAATTTATTGTCATTTATCACGAGAAGAGGTGGAGCTCCACTCTCCTGCTTGCCTGTGCTGTCAGGGAAGGGCACACTGCTTGCATAAGATAGAGGTCACACATTCAAAAGCATTTTCCTGGCACTCTCAGTCTTTTGCCTTTGTGCAAAACGCTGATGCTTTTGAGAGGCAATGATTTAGCATGTCACTGCACCAGCAGAACAGATGGCACAGGAGAGTAGATTGAATGAACAATGGCCATGTTTCACTTTGTTCAGTGTGTAATCTTTCAGCACTCTTGATACAAGGTATCTATTATTCACTCTTTTTAAATCAATCTGCTCCCTTTGGTTAACACTACCCAGTTAATAGTGAGATACATCTTTTGAAAAATTAGGTAAAATGTGAGTGCAGCATGCAGAATTAATGGGGGAAGAGTCAGGACTTTTTAAACCGGAGGTCCTTCGAGCAGGATCCCAGAGAGGGATCCCAGAACACTGATTATCATCTTCATTGTGTGTCTGACCACAGAACTCCCTGAATCAAACCCAGGTATTTCCTAGTCCTCTGCTCCCAGGCCTCCTCTGCAAAGCACAACCCTCCTGTGCCACTGAAGCCCCTACCAACACCTGAAGCCAGGTTTTACAGGAGGTTAAGCATTTTTGGGCTTAACATAGACTTTGTGATTTCTACAAAGATAAAGCAATACAAGGATAAAACTTTCCAAAAGTAAGAAAAGGAAAGAAAAGGTTGAAAGTCTTCAAAGCAGTGTTCACATGAGTGGTATATTTATTTATCGTATTTATCACCTCACAAGGCACAAGGAGCAAAAACATGTTCTTACCCACAGGTAAATCAGAAAAAGCTGCAACATGATATGCAAAGAATAACCTCTCCTCTGCAGTGGGTCAGAAATCACTGATATCCAGCAACATTTTGTCAGACCTCAGGCAGCTGTTTCACATATTTCAGGGAGTACAGAATGGAAAGAGTGATACTCCTAAAAACCAGTGTGTACGCTAACATGGGAAGTGGATGTATCAGGTAGAAAATAAATTATAAGCTCTTCAATTGTAAGTATTAAAGCATCAAGCTATGAAAAGCACTGCAGCACTCTGTAGTAACAGGCCAAACATTGAAGTCTAAAAATGTTACAGAAGTGTTTACATAACCGGATCTAAGGACCTAATCCAATGCTCATGGACTTCAGTGAGACTAAAAATCTTGACGCACCTCCTTTTTTTCTTTAAATAATCCCTTGGAACTGTAAAAACAGTTCTATGCTACGTACTTGGAAACCAAGGGGGTTCTGCTGATAGAAATCCCAGAAAAAACATTATTTTCTGAAGCTACTTCTGTCTCTGAAGATTAATTAACACTGGCTTGATTTAGTTTTAAGGTGAAAAGAAACATGAATTTTTTAGTCCTGATTTCTTTGACTTTAACCAGCTAAAATTTACTGTTTCTAATACACAGTTCTTACGTGCTACACATTTCCTCTCATCTGACACTTCTCATGCTTTGATCATCAAGACTGCAAGAGGAAGCACGCTGTGCAATAAGGACACAGATCCTACTTTAGGGAGCAGTGTGGCAAAACATGCTTAGTTAGAGAAATAAATTGTCTATCCTTTGGGAAATTCAGGCATTTCGAAGTTTATTTCCATCCTTAGTGGACAAAAAAAGATCGAAACCCCAAAATGTTCAGTGAAATGTAGATTACACTGTCTTTTAATTTGGAAATATCAACCAGGTCCTGTTGAAATATTTTTACAGTAATATTGAAATATCATAGCTCATATTTGCACAAGAAAAAAATATCCAAATAAAAAATAGAACTACGGTGTTCAATTTCCTTTTTAAAACATTCTGAATGGTTTCCATATCAAATTCTTCTCAACAGATTTTGAATTAGTTATTTTTCAAGAGTAAAAAATCTTTTTTCTACAGCTTTCTGGAAATTTTAGATTTTATCAGATTTCAAAGAAGCAGTAAATAAGATAGAATCCCTGAAGCTGTCCTGACTTTAAGGAATGTGTCTGCACTTGCACACATTTTATAAATCATGCAACCTGATCTGTGATCCATATTCAGGGAGAGGAAAAAAAAAAGAGAACAGAAACAGCTGCTACCATTTTAATGCCTATACCAAATTCATAGAATATGAAGTTTAAAGGTGTTAAAAAGCCAATGCAGTGGGCATTTTCTAAACTCAATATTTTATATTAACAGAAAAAGTCATTACAGCAACACTCTTGAAAAGATATCAACAAATACTATTTTTTGCAAGATTCATCCTTGTGAACTGCTAAAGACACCTAAAAGTTGCTTTTATTCCAAAGAGAGCTTCCACATAACTTTTTTTTTTTTTTTTTTTGCATAATTTTAAAACCTTAAATGACCCCCAAC
>VZRH01001409.1:278635-293167 GCA_013397555.1 Urocynchramus pylzowi | reverse complement strand
AAAAGTTGTTTTTATTCCAAAGAAGCTTTCCCCATAATTTTTTTTTTTTTTTTTTTGCATAATTTCAAAGCCTTAAATGACCTCCAGCCAGTCAGAAACATGTGTCAAATTATGCAGTACCTATTGCTGTACTGTTCTCCCAACCCCAGATTTTTTATTGGAATTCTGAGAGAACAGAAGATATTCAAGCATGAAGTCTGGTCAAGGTCAGCATGCTCCTTGCCTGAGCTGGAAATTATGTTGGAACTTCCACTTGGTTGGTCTCAGTGCAGTTTCAAAACAGTGCAAAAGGGATTTGAGAGAAGCAAGGTCATGGAGAGCACTCATGCTCAGCTCTGCAAGGTGGGAATCCTCTGGTGAAAGGCATTATCAGCTTTTCTTGCAATGCACCCAGACTCATAGCAGGGAAAGCCTGGTACATCCAGGGATATGTAACAGCAGCAAAATGACCTCATGGTGGATGCTGCAGCCACTCTTTTGTTCCTGTCCAAGTCCACCTGTGGCAAGAGGAAAAGGAGCCAGTTTCATGCAGAATGCAGGGATGGAGCCATTCCACCTGCTAGTGCATGGGGTGACGGAGCAGACCAAGTGCCTCTGAGCCAGGCTGAAATATAGATACTTGTCCACAAATGGATGAGGCAAAATGGAATTTTTCATGATAGTTTTGCAATCGTTTGTCTAATTGAAAGATTATATTAATTTCTTCCGGAAGGTCATTAGATTAGTTCTAAGTGTACAATCTATGAAGTAGACAGGAACTAAAGGGAAAAAATTAGGAGTCAGAATGACCCTTCACTAGTATATACGTGGAGATTAAAAGCAATTTAACCTCTGCCATCAGTACGGAGGTTGTGCAGTTGTAAAACCTCTCACATCCAACCCTATAGTACATCCTAAACCAACACCTTTTTAAGGCTGATCCCTCAGCTGTGGACACAGGCTGGTTTAAAGGCATCTTTGGTCCCCTGACAAATAGAAAGATCTTGTTGAAAAAAAAAAAAAAAAAAACAAAAAAAACAAACCAGATATGGGCCAGGACTTTGAAGACAATCAATTCAGTGGAGGAAAAAAAAGCCTCCTAGGCTTTGACAGGTCTTTCTCATACATGTGGAGTGTCTGTGCATCATAAAATGTATCAGTCAGCATGTCAGTATTAATGAATAATGAGAAATACAAGGGAGAAATCAAAGCCTGAGAGCAAAGGACAAGCAAAGCTTCAATGACTTTTCTATCTCTCAAGTTATAGGTGTGCTTTCTAAAATATCAATATTAAAACTGAGTTACAAAGTCTACTATGCATGGTACAAGTCCTATGCAACATCAAATATAAGGAATCCATAAAACCTGCTTCTCTCAAACTAATGATCTTTATATACACTGCTGAAACACCTGAAAGTGTGCATCCAGTCAGTGTGAATAACTCAGGATGAAATAAAACTTCAGCTTCTTTTGCAAAAACAAAATACAGCAACCCCAGTGGTCAGTGGGGTACAGGAGCTGCAGCAGCAATGAACAATCCTCCAGACCTTCCCAAAAAACAAACTGGACCCTCCATCTGAAAGACTGCTGAATTATTCAGTGTAACTCTTTATCTAATTCCACTCAACCATTTAATTTTAATGAAAGCATTCTAAACAACATTTAATAACATTTAAGTAAGGAGGTTTATAAAAAATAGGAAAGGAAGGATCATCATTTTAAAGTACCATTACTAACCCCTTCTGCCTCAAAAACTGACTACTCCTTTAAATAAAATTTTTAAGATGTGTTTATGGGACCATGGGTTCCTGCTTCTTCTTTACCATTAAGACCAGTTCAGTTTTGCTGTTCATATGAAAAATGTTCTGAACTGACTGAAGTTCCAAATTACTAAAGCCCAAAGATTATCTGGTCTGTATTGCCCACACCCTTTTACAGACCCAGATTTCTGGTCTGTAACAAGAGGACAGTGCTATGTCAGTTGATATGACAGTTTCAATCCTGTTCTTTAACACATTTTGGTCCTGGTGTGAGTTAGTTTCCTTCCTTATGAAAAATTCCTTTTCTGTGCTGTTTACTGTTTTAATATTCTAATATTATTGAATGAAACAACAGCAAAACCTTCCCACCACAAACACCTTTAAAGAAAGGGGCAGGTGCTTAGTCAAGGAAGAACTAACAGGCATCAAAATATATCCTTTAGGTCTCTGCCTATTATATATGAATATCTAAAATGATAGTTTCTTTCTTTGTACCATACACATTTCATAGAAAACAAAGCTTTGTGATTTAACAGAAATTCAAAATGTAGCAGCAAAGTTCTTTAAGAAACTAAAATGTAAATTATTTTTAAAAATAAAAAAATGGATGGTTTTTCATTCTTTTTCATGACCATGCCATGAAATACAGTCATATACATTTAAACTAGAGTTAACAAGCCAGGTCCCCAGTTTCATTACAGTTGCTTGTAATGGGGGTCTCTTCAAATTAATCTGCAGCACATTAAATTATTCAATACACTAAAACATGAAGTTAAAACTTGGTTTCCCTGAAGGGAAAAAAAAAAAAAAAAAAAAGCTACAACAGATGAACTACAATGCTGTGTAGAATAATGTTTTAACACTTGATAAAGTGCTGAGTTTTGAAGGAAGCACATAGTAGAAAGGAGTACCCAAAAATAAGAGTCTGCTTCCTCCCCACTCAGCAAATCCCAGCATTAAAACTGACTCTCACTAATACCTAGGAAATACCTGTGCATACCTTTCGTGTACTAAGATGTCTTAGATGTGCTGCCAGAACTAGTCTTAAAAGAGTTAGACTCAACCCTCAAATCTACCGACCTTCCATTTTCACTATTTATACAGTAGTATGTTTTATAGATCAAAACAGAAATCATCTGATAAGACATTAAAGGTAACAAAAAGCCTGTGCTTTTTTTACAAATTGCTGAGAAGAATGACTATGGTACAAAGCCTCTCTTTTCAAATTAACAGCTGCCTGTACTCTACAGGAAAAGAAGAAAAGAAATTGGGCTTTTGGATTCCAGCAGAGGTTCAGCAAAAGGGCTAAAGAGCTGGCAAATTTCAGAATGCTGCCTTAACACATACCTGCTACCAGGAGATGTTCTGTTTGTAAAAAAACAGCAAAAATTAGGGGGGATGGGAGGGTGTAATGGTGTGACTTGAGCTGACAAATGAGGTGTTGATTCCAGACCATATGAATTCTCCCACAGAAACCCAAAGAACAGTCACAGAGTCCATCTGGTCTCTGTGCTGCAGAATAAAGCCTCCTTTACTCGGAGCACTCAGTGCAGCACACGTATAAGATTCAATTTCACCGTCCTGTGATTATCTTGCTGCATTCCCCAGCAAGCTTGTCTTATCCACCTGACAGCTGCCCAGTGATGTGCGCCGAGCCCAGCGCTGTCCCCGAGCCAGTGGCACGTTAATGGACAGCAGCACCACCCAAAATGTGACAGGGCAGCCCTGCACTGGGTTTATCTGGCACTTCCTCTCTCCGCTTCCCCAGCCACTGCACAAGTGTCAGCACTTAGCAGAGCTGATTCTCCCTATCTAAGCAGCCTTGCTGAGGCTATGGCAGGGATTCCTGTTTGAAATGTTCTTCTACATTACAGGCCAAGATTGCATTAACTAAAGGATAGTCAATAAGTCCTGTAAAATTATGACCACATCCTCACTTGAGGAATGACTGGGTCTAATTCTCTGAGCTCTGTGCTCCAAGAGAAAGGTGTGAGAGAAAGGTTGGTAAGCAATTGAGAATATATTCTGTGTATTTCCTCACATCTCTTTTGGTCAAGTAATTAGTGCTTTGTAATAAAATACAGTTCAGGCTGCCTAAATAGTCTTGTAGCTATTTAATAAATTACTCAGCAAAAGACTGAATTTACCCAGGCATCCACTGGTGAGGAGTCTGCTAATTAACTGATATCCAGGCAGGCAGCAATTACCCTTCTCCTCCCAGACAAGAATATCTCTATTCCAAATATGTATTGGGAAAGAATCAAGAACTATAAAATATACATCTCTTCCAGTAGGAAGCGATTTGGAATGGCATAGCAATCAACTTAAAGATTTCAAATTATGTGAACTAAACACAAAACAAGATAAAATAAAGAATCTGTGTTTTATGAAGCGAGTGAACTGGCTTCAGAAATAAGTTTCCAGCTGGGACCAGATTGCAAATGCCTTTATTCACTCTGCAGGAGTGGTTATTCATGCAAACAGTCCCTGCAAAGCCAGGGAAACAACCTCACATGAGCATGTAGTCACAACTGTGAACATGGAGCTTGCCATCTGACCTTCAAAAGCAACAGATGATGTGATGCTTTTACTGAAAATATCATAGGGACCTTGGGATTATGTTTATCTTCCTTAGACATGATTTTGCTGTCATTTCATATATCATGTTTTAGGAGGAAATTAGCTGATGTAATATTAATTTATGAGAGTTTTTAATTCTTACACACTTGGTCAAATTTCCAGGTTGGTATCTCAACAACAGATTTGTGGCAAACAGGATACTGGGATTTATCAGGCTTGCACTCCTTTTGGCTTTTTGGATGCCCAGCCATCAGGCAGACTTGCCATGGCCAGATGGGGCTGAGGCTGTGCTGGTGGGCACCCACCCACATGCACATCACACAAGTGTGAGCACAAAGGAAACCAAGAGACTCCTCATGGTGAGCAGGAATCAGGGATTCCTGGAAGAGTGTCCACACAGTTCTGCATCCTCCATTTAATGACCCACAAGAGAAGGGATGCATTTAGAATCAAGCTGTTCTGATTACAATAATTTTACATAAAGGCTGAAAAAGAAATGTAAGTATAATTGGTGCTCTAAGGGGAAAATTTCAAAAGCACATACAAGATTCAAGTGCCAAGTTGCAAGAAGTTGTTAGAGCAAATATCCAAAACTGGAATCCAAGGCAAACAAGAGGTGATCTGGCAGCCAAAGGCCAGCAGTCAGGCTAAATCCCAAAGGTCAAGAGCCCAAGCCAGAAACCAAGATACAAGCCAGAGGTTAGGACTGAAATAGGTCCTGGATGCAAGCCAAAGGTCATAAAATGAGCATTTTCAAATAAGCACACACCTCAGCCACTGAATAGTCAGTGAACAGATTTAGATGCTCCCTAAACAGCACTGGGAGCATTCCTGGGCTATGGGTTTGCTGAAAGGGTCAGCCCAGCCATCAGTCCTTAGCAGCCATCACTGAGGTCACTGAGTCAGGCACATCCAGACTAAAGCTGGGAACAGCTCCCCTGGACTACACACATGAGTGAAGCCCATGATAGCCACAACTTATCTGCAGTTTCCCACTGGAAAAATTAAGTTATACAGATTTGCAAAGTTCCTCTCTTGCATAAGCTCAGCGGAAACACAAACAAAGGCAGTTCCAGATGAAACATAAGGGAAAAAAATGGGTCCCACAGAGGCTACAGAAGCCTCAAAAATCCCTGAACTAACAGAAGATCTTGTTACAGATATACATTTCAGTTGCCTTTTTCCTCTATTACCTTTTTGCTGATTATAACAGAAGTCCTGCTGCCACTGTATCCCCTTGCCTACATTCAGATAAGCAAGACATTCACCTCTGATAATTTTACAAGGTAAACATTTTCTAGTGTTAGTTTATTTATAATGAGAAATAGATAACAAAAGTATAAAAAAACCCTTCTAATATAAATTAAAATAATAAATTCATTATATGCCTCATTAGCACATCCTCTGGAGAGCACTTGATGGTTTTGGGAGCATTTCAAAAACCAGCACAATTCTGCTTAAAACTACAATTAAGAGAAATCTTAAATAATAATCTCAGTGAACAGTTTGCAAATAGCCCATATACCAGAATATGTTTTTGCAAACATTAATAATTAAATTCCAACTAGAGATGCAAATGAAAAATCAACTTAAGGAGACAGAATAGAGACAATTTCCTCATCTTCCTCTCTGATTTTTTTCAAGGTTATAAAGAACTGATGGGGATTGAAGTAAGTTTATTATGTCTGTTCTTCTGACATGATGGTAATTAAATACCATTGTACAATTATATTCCCATTGTTACACATTTATTTTTGTCTTTCTCAAAGTGTTTGACAAAGTGCCCCTATTCTGGCTGTCAGGCTTTCCTGGTAAAGTCAGTGTTTCAGTTACTATCTTTCACTTGCAGTGGATTTCCCTTAGTGAGCCTTCAATTGTTTAAACTCAAATAAATAGTCACTACCCTTCAAACATCTCAGCAGTTGGCTTGGTGCCACCAAGCCCCGGACAGCACTTTGCAGAAGTGTGACCACTAAAGAAGCACCATGAAGTAGGCAAGAGCCTATAAAGGGAATATCTGAATATCTAATAAATGTAAAAAACCTGATATTACACAATACTAGGGGGATTTTCTAAAGGAACAAGAACAACCCTTTTTACTTTAAGCATTCCCAACAGCTGTTTGTAAGCCAACAGCATTGCCTGGCTCTCTTGTCACAGAAGCTCATGAATCACACAGCGGCCCTGAAGTGCTAAATCTTAGAGGTTTAGACAGCCTGCTTGGCCAGCCCCCACTACAGCTGGAATTTAAGAACAAGTCCAAAATAAACAAACACCAAAACAGAATATAAAGGGAGAATCTTACCAAAACATATGCCCATGATATTACCAGTCAAACAGTCCCCTTCCCACACATATTACAAAGACATGTCTGGTTTTGTCTCCTAGACCTTCCCTCAGCTCTCCTAGAGCTCCCCTGCTGCTCCTGTGTGGATACTCTTGCTACCAAGGGCAGGAGGAAGAGTCTTTCCCTCAGCTTCCTTTCTATGCACTGCAGGAGCACTACCAGCTCTCCTCTGTACCCAGCTTACCTCCCAGACACAACCACCCCCTGATTACTCACATAACTATCATGAAAACAGAGTTGATCAGAATTTTTCTTAATCCAGTAAAGAATGCCAATTTATTCTCAGATTGAAAACACTTTACAGAGGCAACATTTTGTTCTATGTTTTGGTAGCTGATTTGGGGTCTTTTTCTGTTGGGTAAATGGTGGACTCTGGCCACTCCTGCCCTGTGGGACAGCTCATCACTTATGAAATTCAGTTTTCCTGCTGACAGGGCGCTTTTGTCACGGAAGTGTCAAGCTGTGTAACAACCCCCTGTCTATGTCTGAGCAATGTCAGGTGCACACAGGGACAGGGAAAGGCTAGCATGGAGAGCTTCGCCTCCCCATCCCTGATTTCTGTGCCAGCTGTCAGCAGCCACAGATTGCGCTCAGGGGCAGAGGAGAAGCTGGGCAGGCAGGCAGGCACTATGTCACCCCAGGACTGCAGAGCCCAGCTCAACCTGCCAGCTCTGGAAGGCGTCACACCAGAAGGAAAAAGCAAGAGGAGATGTGGTCCTTCAGCTGTTGGTGCGTATGTGCACTGTTTACACTGCAGCTCTTCAAGTCTGTTACATTTAATTGTTTTGAAAATCCCATGGTTTGTACAGACTTTAGATGAGGTAGTAATTCTGAAAATGAGAACTAGTTGTACTGACCATGAGAGTCTTCAAAGAACCTATTACAGCCTGTCATGAAAACTGGTACTCAAGAGGTCTTGAAATAATTATTTGAGATTATTACAATCTATTGGAGAGCTGTTCATCAGCTTGCCAATCCTTACCTGACAAAATATATCACCCCTACACAAGTTCTTTATATTCAGCATTTCCATGCACTAATTCCAAATGCAAAAGTAATTTTATTGTGATGCACCACTGGGGAAAAAAATTCTTGTCTGAATGCAAGGGATGGTTTCAACACACAACTTATTAGTTATTTCTTTTTTCCTTTGAAAACACACCAAAGCAAGCAACCTAATTTGTAGATTAATCTCCCAGTTTATACTTATTTTCCAAACGAAAATTCAGGTAATCTGTGCACAGGATTTTGTAGAAGATGCTGTAGGATATAGTTGATTGCCATTTCTCTTTACACATGCAACTGCACACCACCCACTTGAAATTAATTAAACAAGATGCTGCTGCTTTTGTTCTTTAATACCTCATTACTATCAGATTGTTTATTTTCTAACACCAAGGTCAAGGGACATGAGATCCCAAAATTAAAAAGCTGCAATTGCACTTCCACCACAGCCCTTCAGGCCTGAGCTCCAGCCATGTCTTAGCTAAGCGTTGTTCTGCAGCACTGTGTGTGAATGCCTTCCCCTGAAATACCCTTCCTGTGCCACTCCTCACACACATTATCCACAGGGCTTTCCTGGTGATCTTCATCACACAACTTCATGGCTCTTTTCTGAGTGACTGCAGCAAAAGAATTCTCCATCAGCCAGAACTGAATTGGAGCAAAGAGGCCAAACAAGAGGTTAGGATCTCATCCAGTTTATTTCCTTAGTCACAATGTAACAGTAACTCCTCCCCACCTCTCCCAGTCTGCCTTCCTCACCCCTTGCAGGAAGGCCATCCAGAATGGGTAGCTCTACCTCAGAACTCCAATTCAAAGCAGGAGCACATTATGGATTCTTAACTGCAACTGACAGAGGTAGAATTCAGCATACAAGACACGTTCAATCCACATGGTTTGTGTCACTGAATACTCTTGGAGAAGATACATCCTGGAGAAAGCTGCCAAAGCAAAGAGCAAAGCTCTCTGTGCTGTCTGCAGGAATTAAGGGATGCTGTGTTCCAGCCTCTCACTACACCTGTGTCTGTTCCTGTTTTCAGCCCATAGAAGATGAGACCCACAGAAGGTGTTGGCTGACACTGAGGGGCTCCAGGACACCCACCCAGCCAGAGCAGAGCTCCAAAGCTGCTCCTTAGTCCTGGTGAGAGCACCCAATGCAGCTGCTGCCCTCACCTTCCAGAGAGGTCCTGTGATCCTTCAGCATCCCACCAGCCCTTCCCTGGATGAGTGAAATATCACCAGAATGCCTACTGTTTATACTGCTCTTCAGAAAGTATTCCAATTAAATTGATGATAAGTAAATACATTGCATGCATTTCATGGGAAAATGAAGGTGAAGAGAGCTGCAGTGGTTTAATAACCTCTGAAATGAATGCAGGTTTGTTGATTCCCATTCCTCTGACACTGAAAACCCAAGAAGCATCAAAAGCAGCCCCAACCACCAGGCTGTTTTACATTCTATTTGTTTCCAGTCATGTCTGAAAAGCTCTAGAAGCTATTTACTCTTAGAATCGTGTTGCATCTTCCTTATTAGTACAGTACCACATCAAAAAAAGCCTATTGAAAAATACACATTTGCTCATAAAAAATTAATCTAACCTATTTTGGAGATGATTGCTCTAATATGGGCATATTTTGCAAGAAGATAAAATATTTTTAAATGAAATATTAAAATATTTAAAAGGAATACTGACTTGCTATTTTACAGCAAGGCTTCAGAGATAAAGCAGCATAGAAACCTACATTTTAAAATTTATGTGACGGTCCCAGTATTTAAAGGGCCAGCTACATGGAGCCACCAAATGTTGCTCAGGAAAAAAAGGATGACTTAAGAAGACAAAAATGTAAGTACACAATAATGCCATAAAGCTGGCACAGTTGTTTAGTTATTAAAAATTGGCTGAGTTAAAAACTAACATGGTTCTACTGAAGTAGCTTTCTCAAGGCTCAGGGTTACTACTACGAGCACAATTATTCCAGATGTATTTCTCAATTCTGTACAGAACAGGACCTTGCTAATCTAATTATCTTTTTTTTCTTTTTTTTTTTTAACTGTACAAGGGACCTAGGGGAACAGGCTATTCTGCTTGTAATAGTAATTGAATATTTTTTTCCTAATGTTATTACAGCAATAAAACAGCAACTACGTGCAAAATGAAATAGGCATTTGAAAATCACTGATGATGCACTTTTGCTACTGCAATATTTTGACCAATGAATATCTGCAATGGAGCGGATTTTCAGCAATGAAATTAGCACGGCTTAATATATTCAACAGCAGGACTTAAGGCTACAGTCAGATAAAATATCCCAGAAGTAGCTAAAGATGTTTGTTCAAACCCCAATGTATCACATTATGCACATCAATCAGTAAAAGTTAGGCTGCACACCTGCATCTAATGGACTTACAGAGGCTGCCATCACTGCAAGGCTTGCATTTAAAAATAAGTTGTACTTAAATTTTTCTACAAATTTACTCAGGGAAAAACACATTATGCAAAATGCAGAGCCCCAGGAATAATGTTTTCTCTCTAATTCTGATTTATGTCGATGATAAACGTCTCTCTTTCCTCTGTCAGTGACAGATTCTAACTAAGGGTGAACATGATATAATTTGGAGCTGAACCTCTGTGCCCTACTTTAAAAAAAAAAATCATTTTACCTGTCTAATTTCACTACCTACCTTCATCAGAGAAGAGCTGTCATATTTTGATGCAAATTCCAGCAATTTACATGTTTCAAGCTGGCAGGCAATGTCTTCCTAGAAAAACTTGCCACCCTTCCACAATCTCCTGTGAAACGGCAAACCAGGTTAGAAAGATAGAGGAGATTGGATTACCTGTCTGTACCAGATCATTGTTTCTAGGAGATAATCCATAAATGATTAAGCCTTCTAATGTTATTGAGCAATGTAAGGAGGGCTGCCTGTGACCTATTTCACCCTCTTAGACTGTTGTTGTGGGAGTAGCTTTACTGTATAAATCGAATTAAATGTTTCATTCTTCTGTTGTTATTGAATTGTGACTGTAATTTAATGACTTTTCACTGTTTCTTTCAATATTATTTCAGAATCTCTTGTAAGGACTGTAACTGTTGGTTACACTTGTATCCAAAATGTCAGTGGACACACAGATGGCTAAATGCCTTTTTTTTTTGTCATTTTCCTTGTACTTTATTAAGCTACATTATTTCAGAAAGTGCTGGGTTTTTTTAATGTTTCATCCTTCACATTTTCTAGAAGATTTTTCCAATTGTACAAGGAGGGAAAAAAAAAAGAAAAATGAAAGTCATGCATTCCTTTACGGAATCATTACTGCAATTTCATTACAAAGAAACTGCTAGTTAAATTCACATTTCAGTATTGCAACAACTGAGAAACTCAGATGCTATGCAAAGTAGTTCTGTATTATCTCTGTCTTATACAGAGCATGGAAACAGGAAAAAATCCCTACCTACAGCTGGGTAAGTCAGTAGTCCCAGAACAATATTCCTAAACCTCGTCACTTCCATCTGATGATCCTGCTAAATTGGAGTCCCTATACACACCATCCCATTCCACCAATTTTAATTGTTTTGATTAACATTGCTGCCCTATGGTAATGTTAATATGTAGCAATTTGGAAAACTTTCCTCTGAAAGAGGAAGAAGATTTTGCACAGCTAAAAACAAATATCTGTCACCATGAATATGCAATCAGGTACCTGTGGCTGCAGCATTAGTGCAGAAAGAGCACAGTGCAAGCTGGAACTCCTAGGAAAGGTTGCTGATCCACTTGGTCCTCCAAAGAGCAGAACAACTGCCAGGGAAGGTAACTATAGAACCTGAGCAGTTTATACCATATTTATACAAATGAGCAAAATGCTCAAGCAATGCCACCTGTGAAATAAAAGGGTTTTTCAAATAAAATGTCAGCACTTCAAAAATTCTATCATCCCCTTGGTTTTTTTTAAAGAATTAAAATGCAAAATAAAAGTTCATTAAGTTATTAAGGAAGTTATGATCAGGACATTTTGTCTTAATTAGAACAGTCCAAATAAACAGTGCGTAGAATTACAGCCATTATCCTGAAATTTAGGGTATAGATAACAATGCAATTATTAATCAATAGCCCGGAAATTGCCTCCTATTACAAAACAAGGAAAGCATCTGCAAACAAACCAACTGAAGTGTGCCATTTGCAAAACAGCTCGTGAAACCAGGAATTTCTGGCAATTGTTTTGGGTGCAAAATTGCAAAGATAAAATACTAAGAACTGACCAATACTAATAATAACAAATACTTAATAATAAGCTCTATGAGCCACTCAGATTTGCAGGACACTTTGGACCCTAGTTCAGCCTGGAGTAATAACAGGAAATGCACTGACTGGGAGCACTGGCTGCACTTCTCCCTCATCTGAACAGCAGCAATCAATCTTTTGCTGAGGATATTCAGCAAACAAGGGAAAAAGAAAAGGACTGAAGAACAAAGACTTTTTCTGTAGGAATTTTAAAAGAGTGACTGCAGCCCAAATAAGCTTTGGGAATACATCAGTAATCTACCGTGTAAAAAGAGGGGCCAGAAAAATAGTTTGTATAACAGAACTGCCAACAGCAGAGCAACAGAGACCCAGCCATAGTATCACAAGCAAATGAAAGAGAAAAAGAGGGTCTTTATTACTTTATCTACCTTAATATTTACATAGATTAAGTAGACAACAGTACTTAGGGTAATAAATTATCATATCCTCTCCTACAAAATCTCAGCAGTGTAAGTGAACTATAAAACACGATGTCCTCCTCACTTGTTGAAACACAAATGGAATCTGTCCCGCTCACAGAGAAAAGGTGAAAAGGGCATCCTGTGCATCATCCCACTTGTGCCTGCCTCCGTTCAAGAATCAGGAGCAGGGAGTGCGAGAGGAACATTTCCCCAGCACAGCTGCAGGGAGGCCCAGGGATATTTGCACCATATAACACTCCCAGCACATGGCTGAGTAGCTACAACTCTCCAGTGCACCCCGAGACTCTGCCTGCACACACACTTTGCTGTGATGCAAGGCTGAGGAGGCAGAGGACAGGCCATGCATCCCTTCTGATACAAAATATTTTATTCCAATGCAACAACGGTGAAGACAGGCATGGAGAATAAATTCACTGACATGCAGAACTGTAATTAGCAGATGCAGGAGGAAAACAATCCATAACCAGAAAGCACTGCTTCCCTTTCTTGCTGCTCCTTGTGATTCACTTTTAATGCAAGACAAAGCCAAGGAGTTTTCACAACTGAGATCTCACACAGCAGAAAATTTCCTTTGCCAATAAGTTTTTAAATTTGAAAGATACCTTTTCTTTACAGTAATCTTGCAGAAAGGGGCAGTTTGATGCAGAAGTTTAAGATACCATTTAGAACCAGGTTTTTTTAAAAGTTTTTGTCATTTTCTTTCTGTTTGAGTTCTTAGAATGTTGTTGCTCTATAAAATAGTTTTCAAACTTTAATTTCCTCTTATTGTCTTTCTCTAATATAAACTGTTAACGAATAATGAAACATTTTACATCAAAGTATTGCCTTTAAGAGCAAATACTACAGAACCAGGGAAAACCCAAATTTTATGGACTAGGCTCTTCTGTGGTGAAACCATTAGAAAGACATGGACAATTTATGGAGCTCTAAGACATTCCATATGACTTTTGTTGAGATTTTTTTATGACCTTATGCTCTGGGGTTCAAGGGTGAGTTACTGGGATTAAGTTTTCTGTCTAGATCACTTTTTTCCTAAGAAATGCATTTTTACTTTACACTATAACTGTTTGACACCAAAACAGGCACATTATTGTTCTGCCCCAAAAGCTTTACAGTTTAAAACATTATATTAGACTGTAACTTGTACTTCCACTTCTTATCAGAAAGACTTTTTGTGGAACCACACAACTGCTGGATCCTTGTTTATGGTTTGTGCATTAAATATCAGCCAGCATGGGAAAGGACTATCCTGTAAAGCTGTATTAAAATCGGAAGTTCATCCATCTGCAACAAAGAATATGACCTGTGGTAATACAGAGCATAGCACACATTCTTGAAATTCTCGGGAGGGTCAGGAGCTTGCCACGAACAAGGTTTTGTTTAGAAATTTACAAACCTGCTTTTTTCCTGTCAGATTGCACAAAATGCTACAAAGGTACTTGAACCTAAGTGATCTTATCTTGGACGCAATTCATGCCTTGGTCCTGATGAATATTCTGTACTTTCCTGTTCCTAAAATCAACAGCAATTGAAGAAACTGCAGGAAAAAGCTCAGTGCACTGCATGTTACTTTGATTCTGTTTCAGCCAACGTAGGTATGTACTACACAGCACTCTACTTTACATATGACAGTTTACCGTCCTGTGTACTTTTACTTTACCTGAGAAACGTATCTGTGGACACTTACTATACCTGAAAGAAATACTTAATCCCCAAATTCTTCTGAAATATTGAAAATTCCATATCCCATTGCAGACTGTGAACTACTGACACACCAGAAAATGGCAGACATGGGAGCAAACAACATCACCCTCCAAGTGCTGAAAGATAATTCCTGAGCCTGTGACCCAGCTCACCGCGCTTCCCAAGGCAACCTACAGTAAACTCCGGCGCCTTTGGATTACCAATGGGGTAAATAAATAATAACAAGATGTGAGGGCCAGCCCTTAGCCCTGCCCACGCGTGTCGGCGGGGGCGCGGCCCTGCCCAAGGGCCCACGGCCCTGCAAGCCCTCAGTTGCCGGAGCTGCGAGGGGGAAGCAGGGCCCTAGGAAGGGGCCGCGGTCCCGAGTTGAGAAGAGGGGCCCGGGAAGGACCTGGGAAGGGCCCTGCGGGGCTGGGAAGGGCCCGGGGGGTGGGGGGG
>VZRH01001409.1:245508-278429 GCA_013397555.1 Urocynchramus pylzowi | reverse complement strand
CCCGCGCCAGGCTGCGCTCTCCCAGGGGGAGTTTGGGTTTGGGCGCGTTCCCCCCGCTTGTGCTGGGAGAGAGGAGAGAGAAGGAGAGGAAGAGAGCAGGCGAGAGGAAGATGCGAGAAAGAGGAAGAGGGAGAGGCGAGGCCGTGGGAGAGGCGAGGCCGTGTGTGCGCTCGGGGAGGCGGCGCCGTTCCCCCTCGGACCGGGGCAGCGCTGGGGCTGGACGGCGCTTTGGCTGCTGGTGGCCACTGACTTTTTCTCTTTTTTAATTGTACTTTGTTGTTGTTGTTGCTCGCGCCTGTTGCACGGAGCCCTAATTCGGGAAGAGAGGGATTTAAGAGATGTGAGTGTTCGTCATTGCATTAAAGCACAGTTTTGGCTTGGCCATCATCACAGAGCCATAAACACGGGAATACGGGGGATTTCACACTGTCACTTGTAGCCCTGGAGCTGCACCAGCTTTCCTCGCACATGCCCGTGGTGTGGGTGCTCTGGAAGCTGGAGTCTGTCTGACACAGAGCCATGGCCCAGACTCCTGCCGTGCTGTGCTGCTGTTGCTGTCCTTGGAGTAGAACTGGAACACAACCTTTCCGATATTTGGAGTCTGCCCCGTCAGGCTCAGCAGGGTAAGGTTGCGGAACAGTGTATCACAACAGCGAATTGAAGGAGTGAGCAAAGCCTTTTGTAGGCAGGTTTAACTTCCTAATCTTTCTAATAAAAAGAATTAGTAGTTTCTGAAAATAGCAGAGCATATTTTTAGACCTGTGATGTCAAACCTTATGGAAAGATACGGGTATTGTAAGTCTGTCATTAAAACACTGTCTAAAACACCTACCTGTGTGAACAACCTCATCCCTGAAGTGCATTTGTTGTTTTTTGCAGGAGAAAACCGACATAGAAGGTACCTTATTTGTGTATAAAAGGTAAGAGTTGGTTTGGGTTGGTTTTTTGGAGGAGGGGGGATATAGTGGTGGTGATGTTTATTTTCCTTCCTTCAGAAAACAAACTCCAGATGTCTTTCTGCAGAGCTGTCATACTCATCATTTTTTGCTTGTCTAGCTGTTAACTGCTGTGTACTCATTCAAAAAGAATAAATTCTGCACATGGATGAATAACTCTGTCAAAAGCCCCCAAAAGTATTGCTGAGAAAGCATAAAACCTGAATGCTACATATGTTCCCACATCAAAAACTGTTTTATTGAGCTTATTTTATTAATCCACTAGCATTTGTTAATTGTTATTTAATGCCAAGTCTCCCTTTGTCTCCTAAAATCCATGAAGCTAATTATGAAAACAGTAGAGATGAGAAATTAAACAATGGTTTTTAAATTACTCATGGAATATGGCATAAATTTTTGTAAAAGGATGAAGTTGCTCAAAAGCTGGAGATTTTGTAGTGTCTGGTTTTGGGGGCTGTTTGATTTCCTCTCAAAACCATGAAGAAATTTCCAGTTCTCGAGGACAGGTAAAATGGGTGAGGAGGAGAACCAGCACATAAAATCAATCATAAGTTCAAGTTTTAAATTACAGGCGAATAAAAAAATCTAAATGAAATAATACTTTGTCAGAGGTAAGAAATAGAAATAATGCAGACTTAAGCCATCCAGAAGCAGACTGTCATAGTTTCGTCATTACAATATTTTATCCTGGCACTGTGTAGGGATTTGAGTAACTAGGTCCTGTTACTTCAGCTCCCAGGTTGGAAATACTTAGTGTAAGAANAAAAAAAAAAAATCTAAACAAAAATCAAAGCAAGAGCTTTCAGTGTCACTAGCTGATGATTTCAAACAAGTTCTGTGAGGTGCATTAAGAGACTCACTTGTGATGGTAATGGTTGTTTACCCTGTCCTTGGAAGCTCTTGACATATTTTTGTTGTCAATCATTAGGTAAAGGTGGCCACATTGTTACAGAAATCTTCATATTTACCAGCTAATTGTGTCTGATTTTTAGCCTGCCTTCATTGTGCTGCTGTTGTTGGTTATACACCAGCTTACAGGCACAGTTGAGTGCTGACAGGACATTCATGCAGCAAGAAAAAACAGATCTAAAACTATCTGGAACTTTCAGTGTTTGTTCAGTGTTTTCTTTTTCCACTTGGTGTCCAGAAAAAATCTAGACAAAAATTGCTTCACAAAGCAATACAATGCTGAATAATTTACTTTCAGGACACTGGGTTAAGTCCTTATTTGCAGAGTCTCTCTTTAGGAAGAAATTACTGTTTGTGGTTCCCCCTGTAAGTGTACTTCATGCTATTTAAAAGACGGCAGCTCTTTTTTTATTGTCATGTCTATTTACAGTAAGGTAATAGTGCCGTGCAAGTGGCTTGGTTTTTCTCCTCTAATAAAAAAATTCTAAAATGCCTCAAAACGATCTTATGTCAAGTATTGAATACATTTGCATTTTAATGGTGGACCTGCCCTAGTTTTTTTGAATAGATTTTTCACAGGCGTATCTTTGATTCAGTAGTTTAACAGTGTAGAACTGTAATGTTAATCCTAATCCTGCTTTGAGGTAAGTGTAGTTTGAAATTGAAATTAGGTGGCATGCCAAGAAATGGCATAGAAAAACAATCGTGAGAGCTGCAGGACTGCTAAAGCTTCACATAATAAAGCAAATGGAAATTTGAAGATAAATTCATAACTTGGTTTCAGAAAATTACTTTAGTTGATGAAGATATTAATCCTTGGTTTTGTTTTAATTGACACAATAGGTCAGCTTCTCCTTATCATGGTTTTACAATAGTGAATCGACTGAATATGCACAACCTGGTTGAGCCAGTAAATAAAGATTTGGAGTTTCAGCTCCATGAACCTTTTCTTCTCTACAGAAATGCCAGCTGTGAGTATAACTTTCTCTAATCCAAATAAACTTTAGGTTCAGTTTTATAACCTAGATCACTTCTGATTACTGTGATGTCTGTTTCAAATATAATGTAATGGGGCAGGTTCCAGTGACATATCTGATGGTGTTTTCTGTCTACATTGATAAGTTTACTTGAATAGCTGTTCTGTTATATTATCATCACTGCCTGCTTTCAGTAAAAAGCAAATATACTACCAAAGTGCAATATTGCTCTGGTATTTAATTAATGATCTGATAGGTTTAATCTAAACCTATCTCCCTCTTCCATCAGAATGTCCCCTTGATGGGAATTCTGCTTTGGCTGTGCTTTGGTGTACCTAATAGACCAGTCAAATGTTAATCCCTTCCTTTTTTCCTCTTGGAAAGCCTCTGGGATATGTAAGAAGTAGGATAGATTCCATCCTGGTGGCAAAGAACAGCCCAAGGCAGATGGTCTCCTCTGTTTTATAATCTTAGCAATCTTCCTTCCATAAGTGTCACGAAGAGGAAAAAGTCCAAATTGATCAGTAAGTTAAAGAGTCTAGGAGGTTAGGGAAGTGACTGGCAACAGATTGGGAAAAGTACTGTGATGAGTTGGGTGTTTAAGCAGATTGCTTGGTTTGCAAAGAAGAGGAGCTGTAGATAGATGTGGTAGGGATAGGATGGACCTTAAGGTGTCAGGAAAGAATTGCAGCTCTGAGGTTGGTGACATAAGGAAAGGAAGACCTTAAGGTGTCAGGAAAGAATTGCAGCTCTGAGGTTGGTGACATAAGGAAAGCAAGAAGAAGGAAGCAAGAGCTGCTGCAGAATCACCATGTTGTGTGACAGTGACTAGGGAATCATTCAGGGAAGGAATCACAGAATCATTTAGGTTGGAAAATATCTTTAAGATCATCAGACCAAACCATTTACCCAGCACTGTGCAGTCCATCACTAACCCACATCCCTCAGTGCCAGATCTTCAAATCCTTTAAATACCTCCAGGGATGGTGGCTCCACCACTACCCTGGGCACTGTTCCAGGGCTTGACAACCCTTTCTATGAAGAAACTTTTCCTAATACCCAACCTAAACCTCCAGTGGCACAACTTGAGGCCATTTGCTCGTGTCCCATTGCTTCTTAGCTGGGAGAAGAGACCAAGCACCACCTTGCTACAACCTCCTTTCAGGTAGTTGTAATCAGAGAAGGTACAGGCTGTGTGTGAGTTCATTAGAACCCCCTGAAGCCAATTAAGAGTTTTCCTTGATGAAAGCTCTCCTTTTCCTGTGGGAGGCTCATGGGTTTAGGATAGAGATGACATAGAATAGTACAAGGAAGGGAGGAATTCACACAAAGGTCAGCAAGGAAAAAATTACAGATTGGATGTGGGAATTGCATTCTGAAGTAATCAGGAGTAATTTTTTTTTCCTCTTATTTCTTTGCCATTGGCATTTTAAAAGACTTTGGCCAGAAACTATCCTTTCTTTCGTTACCCCATCCTGTCTCCAGTGATTGCAGATGGAAGATGTCCAATGCAGTTAGTATGTCATTACTTATTTTCTCAGGTGCCACAAATAAACTGCAGATGAGTTTTCGTGCCCTCTGAGAGCATTCGCTTCGTTCAAATACAAGCTTAAAAGCATTGAAAATGGCGTCTAAGCTTTTTATTCCTTATAATTTCCACACCACTAACTCCCTTACATTTTGCCTTAAGCTGTTTTGTTTTGGATTATTTTCCTTACATAAGGTTTTCCAAATTTTCTGTCCTCTGAAAGAGTTAGAAAACAAATTATATGGTTGAATTGTGTTAAAGCTGTTTGCCTCTATTTGCACAGTATTTGTGAATTTGCAGGCAAATTTGGATTTGCAGACAAATTTCAAGACATGTGTGTTTTGTTTGTCTGGGTGGATCAGGGGATTCTTGTCCAAGTTCTCTTCATGCAGAAGGACCTCCACTTCCGCTCAGTTGCCTGCTGGCATGAAAAACCTTTGCATTTTTGGAACTAATTCAAATCGGAAGTTTAAGCCAGTGGTTACTATAATGTGTCTTTCAAAGGGCTTAATGTCATGTCTCTAATGGCTTAAGGTGAAGTTCTTCTGTGATCCGTTAATGACTGAAAGAGAATGGACTGCTAGTTTGTGTAAGGAAAAGCTTCCTCTTACACAACCCTGTGTCTTGTAGAGTGGTTTTTACTGCATCCTTGAAGAAATCTGCTGTCATCATTAGAAACCCTTTATGAGTAAACCCTCTATGAGTGATTGAACTGCTGATTCTGTTTCCTTAGCTTACAGATGGGCAATGGCTCAGACTATCCAGTAAAAACCTAAAATCATCTTAATAGTACTATTTGGCAAAGAAAAATAGGTACTTTGTGCCTCTGTAGCTACATTGTAACAGGATCAGTAACAAATACAGACTCGTGCTTCACCAGGGCATGGTAGAAACAGTAGAAAATTATCAAAGCAAAGTTATGTCACCGTGCATTTGGTGAAGGTTCCATGTCAACAACATTTTTATTCAATGTGGTACTACTGTTTTACAAACGTCATGTTTTCACTTTGTTCTGGGATTTTGTCTTGACTTAAAATGAGGCCAGGTCTGTTCTGTGCAGCAGATCAGACCTCTGGCATTTCTGTCTTGAGCAGCACAAGAGCTGTTCTGGGACAGCAAGTAACCTGCTCCAGTCGTGCAGAGCTGCTAATGACTTATGTGAGGATCTTTGCAAGCAGTCTACAAACATTGTTTTTGCTTGGCTGGAGGCTTTAAGAATGATTTACCTGTCATACTAGATCATAATATTTTGTTGGGATTTTACTGTTCTTTTGTAGTTTGATTTCTTCAAACACTCTTACTGTACAAAGGAACTGTTGGTTTGCTGCATATCAGAACTCACTTTGTTAAGCTGTAGATGTGAGATACTTTATCCAATTGTACAGAGGCATTTTCATATTCTCTGACTCAGACTGGGTAGTTGCCATTTTATTCTTATTGGAAATTACTGCTTTTCAGAGCTCTTGGGGGGAATTCTCCCATTTTTGCAGGGTGGGGGATGAAGGAAACTTCCATGGGCATTCTGGAAGGAGAGCAGATACCTTTCTTATGTTTGCCTATGCTGTTCTCTGAGCACAATGAAAGAAACTTGGGTCAATTTGTTATTCATTATTCTGTGAGGTTCCCCCCCTCCCCCATTCCAATCCTACCTTTTTCGTATTTTCAGATTTCAGCTTTTAATGGGGAAATCTTTCCTCACTCCAGAATTTTTGTTCTCAAAATTATTCTGGCTTTATAATGTGGTTCCAACCCCGAAAGAATACTGAACCTGAAAAGTTGGATATAATGCTGCCCCAAAACTTACACCATTTATTTGGGGGGCATAAGACCCTAAAGCAAAGATGATAAGAGTGTGACTAAGAAACTTGCAGTGGTAAATAGAAAAAAGATATTCTTGTTTTCACTGTTATAAAGAATTTAAGGAAAGCAAATATCACCAAACATGAACAGATCAAGAAATTGCCAAATTGAAAAGAGACTGACTTACTGGAACATATTTTAAATTTAGAATTACTCTTAAAAGGTAAAAACTTTGAGATTATACTTCATACTTAATGTGCCATTTATTATTTCTTAGTCTGGAATAGGTATTGCTGGGTATATTTGATCCTTGCTGAGCCCTCCTTCTGGACACATGCACATTCTTTACAGAACTCAGATTATTCATTAAATACTGAATCCCATTGACTTTTTTTTTTTAATGAACCTAAGCTTATTTTCTTTTGTCTGTATTTTGTGGAAAGCATGTTAAACTCTGTTTTAAAAAATGCGTACAATTCAGCCAGTAACAGTCATAACTGTTACTAGTCTAGTAACAGTAAAGTCTAGTCTGATGTTCAGTACTTCCTTTGAATTTGTAATGTGAGAATCTGGAGCTGTTAGTTAATAGTTTGGTTAATAATTGAGGAAAATTAGTCAAAGTTTTAAGCACTGGTGAACTTACCTCCTAAAGTCTGCAGGAAACATTCTTCTGGGTCTTTCTCATTTATAATTTTTCCCTCGTATCGGTGGTGTTGGTCTTGGTAAAAAGGGTTTTTAATCCAAGCCAGTTCACTTGGAAGGTCAGGCAGGCTCATTTCCATGGTGCAGAAAAGACAGATGTTTAGCATAAAAGTTGGGTATTAAAATAAATGGTCCTTGTTTAGTATGGTTTTTTTCCTTGCGTCTTATTCCTGTCCAAGGTAAGAGTTAGTAATATAAAAATAATGGATTTTGGAGAGGTTTATACATATAAGTGGAAAACTCAGTTACAAAGTACTGTCTTCTGGTCTTGTTGTATTATTGATAAAAACAACTTGTATCCTGAACAGCAAAAGACAAATGAGTTGCATTAGAAGTGTTTCAAAGAGCTCCTGACTGGTTTCAAAGCTGGTAAGGAAAGTCTCTTATCACACATGTTCCATTAAGTGTAACACATCTGTGATTGCTGAGGCTGCCTGGCTCTCCAGCAAGTACATTAACCCAGTGGTTTAGTCTGAGGTAAGAAAGAAGCTGCTTCTTCATATCTTCATAGCAGAAGCAGCAATGCAAGCTGGGGGACAGGAGGAATGACTGAAAACTGTAAAGAAGTTCTAAAAATGCATTGTTTGACCTGAAAGATGGCACTCTAATTGCAGGAGGCTTTCTTCTGTGATTCGGGTTGCAAAGAAGCAATCCCTCTCCCTCCATATAACGCTCTGGTGTCAGTTAAAGTGTTCCTGAGCTTGGGTGCTGCTTGGCACCTGCTGAAATACTCCCTGTTCCTGCTTCTGGGATTGTGCTGTGTGATATATTTGTGAAATGGCTTTAGGTATTGAAAACAATAGGAAAGAGAGGAACTTTGCCCATTTATTCTAACAGTTTGTAAGTCTGTGTACAGGCTAATATCTACATGTAGGAAATAAATATGAAGAATGTCAGTAATATAGAGCTGACTGACTGAGGAGAGGTGGCATTTCAGCTGACATTGCTACTTGAGGAAATATGAGCTTTAAGAGAGAGAGCTTTATGTCATTTGTCCTCAAACTCCATTTGAGGTGTAAAATGATGCATATATGTGCTTTTCTTTGTGGGAGTGAGATGAGGTTGTTTCCATGGTTACATTATGGGAGGGGTTTCAAAATACGAGTCCTTTTCTTGCATGAGTTTGAAAAACTCCACTTCCAGTTGTTCTGCTTCATTGTATGGCAACATCTAAACTGGACCTATAAAATAAAACTTTTCTCTCCCTTCTACCACCTCTTCCAGATAGTTAAGTGAAGTTTTAAACAAATCATCTCTTTGAATGGGTTGAGGATGTATTTGTACAAATGGCAAAACTGCCTGGAAGAAGGGAGTGACAGTGTCTGGAATTGCTGAAACTGGCAGTGCTGAAACTGTGCACTTCCTCTGGCACAGTTCCATCCTGTTTTCCCTTCCTGTGTGTCCCAAGCTTCTTGTTTGTGCTCTCTTATGCTCCAGTGGCCTTTTGTGAAGCTGATGCAGAAATGGGATCAAGGATCCGGTCTGGACTAAAATGTACCCAGTTGACATAGGGGAGAGGGGCCTTTTGGGGTACAATGGGTTAACAAAGTTGTGGGAGTGTGAGGGTGGGACACTGCCTCTTGCTGCTTACTTAAAATGAGAGCGGAGATGAAACTACAACTTGGGGATGCAGCATCATCTTATGTAGCCAAAGATGAGGCTTCTGTCTCGTAGTGGCATTTGGCTATTCCCACTCTTAATCCAGATTATAGAAGAGTCCAAGGCCTTCCTTTTGGTATTTTTCAGCTGTTAGGCTTGAGCAGGAAGTCTTCCATAATCCTTCTGTTCTCTCAAAAGCTCTTTGGTTTCCCATTTCAGTTTTAATCAGGTTTTAAGGATTGATCCAGACAAGTCTGGAGAGAAGTTGAGTGTTATGGGTTTAGATAAATATTTATGGGTCAATATTTCTAACAAAAATTACATACGTCAGAGAAGAACATAGATTACGAAAATGGATGACTTCTTTTTAGTTTTATGAAACCTGATTTGTCTGTGGTATGGGTTACTCATTACTCCAGGGGTGTGAAAATGCAGTGCGAATCCTACTGAAAGAATTGCTGATGATGATTACAAACTACTGTTACTTGATTGCTAAAGATGCTACCCAGCATTCAGTGTAAAAAAGGTGGATGGGAAAATTCAATGGCTTCTGTTGGATGAAACTCTTGCAAAACTTCAGTAGAAAGGTGCCATCAGACATAAGAATTTTCAACTAATATTTATGCTGGGTATAGCAAAAAATCACATATTTAAAAAGAGCTGGTAAGAACCAATTCTGTATTTGCTGCAAGAATTTTCTTAATTGAAGCTGCATGCATGGAAGGAAGTGTGTAGGAAAATATATATTAAATAGTAATAGTAATGCTTTTGGGACACACACTTCTGGGGAAGGGAGCTGAACTGGCAGTACAGGAGGTCTTTTGTAAAGAGGAAGGTAAACATTCCAGCCTGTTGGACTGTACCTACATTAATGCCCAAGTTAATTTGTAATCTGCTTTGCATCTTCGTAATATTGTGTAAAATTGTTTTGCAGTGACTCCTTTGCAAGTGATTGCTTGCCAGTAGTACAAAGTGGAAAAAAGCCTCATACTCTACACCAAACTGAGATTTGGATCTACTTGTGGTCTTGTCTAGGCTTGTTTCTGGCAGAATTGAGTGTGACATTTATAATTTGTCCCATTTAAATATTATTATAAGTTCCATATCTTCATTTCTTCAGCAAGTATGCTTTTGAAGGTGCTTTCTCCTCTTGGCAGTTTCTCTGATAATGAAGTCAGGGAAGGGAAAGAGCTTTTCTTCAGTGCTAAAATATGAGCTACTTCATTAGTCTGTAGCAAACTGGAAACTATGTAGGTTTCTATGCAGCAGAAAATGCAGTTGTATTAAACTGCAAAGTTTAATAGAAGCATTTCATAAGCATTGGCTACATGTGTGAAATGCTTTTTTATTGGCTTATGTCTTTTGTGCATTGATTTCTTTGTTTATGACTTGAAAAGCTTTGTTATCTATTGCTTAATCTGGAGCCTCTAAAGAAACGAGCATCCAAATTAATACAGCTGTTATTTAATAAAAAAAAAGAGAAGTCAAGAATTTCAGCTTGTCATAGGATATTCTTCTAGAAATGGGATGTGTATCTGACTTCTTGAGGAGTTTGGCCCAGCAAAGTACACCTGGGATAAGTTGAAGGGCCAAAAAAAGTTTGATAAATAATTGCCCTCTTTGCCATGGCTTGACATTATTTTGAGTGAGCTTTTCTTGAGGTTTTTGAGTATCTTGTGGAGGAAAAAAAAGTGAGTAAACAAAGAAAAAGGATTTCACTGTGAAATAAAAATCTACCTCTAATGGGAAGCGGTTGTATAATTTTTTTAAAACAGTCCTTTCTTTCACTTTAAGTTTATTTATAATCAGTGATTTCAGCTACATAAAATCATTGCCATAAACTGCAGTATAAAGATGAGTTTTAAAAGGCTGAAAGCATTTTTTCAGAAATTAAAATACTTTAATGGTAACATGTGTAAAGCATCCAATTGCCTTTGATTTTCTAGCACTTTATGCATTGACAAGCTTCATAGGTGAACTAAGATTTAAAATCTGCATTGTGGGCTGGATTCAATACAATTCTGAAAAGAGTTGTGGAGCTTTGTGGCGTTGGTGCAGCTGGGGGCAGTGAGGAGAGCAGCTGCTGTGTGGGGAAAAGGCCCTTGGGAGGATTGCTGGGGAAGGAGCAGCTCATGGCACTCCTGACAAAGTTTCTCCCTCTGATGAAGGGTCAGTGGTCAAGCTCCAACTCTACAAACTTTTGGTGGAATTTTACTTATTCTGAAAGCCAGAATGAGGCTGTCTTGCTGAGCTGGAACCCTTTTGCTCTCATTGCTTTGTCCTTGATACCTTCAAAGAGCAGGGGTCACTATGAGTGTAGTTTTAAGCTGTTCCATGAATGTGACTGTGTGATGGGAGTTGTGGTGCTGCTTCCTTCTGGAGAGGGAACCTTCCAGAGGCTCTGACTGAACTGTCGTGCTATAATTCAAATGTTAATGTTGGCCTTCGAATTTGACAAATGTAAAAATCAGTGGTTTTTTAAAATGGATGTTCCTTGGCCTAGCTTAAATGATAAAGTCAATTCAAAAGAGGAGGTTGCAACTGTAGTGAGAGGGCATCTGCTGGTTAAAACATTTTTCTGCCACTTTTATTTTCAAAAAGTATAAAGGTTCTATAGTTCTTCCGTTTAGTCTGACTGAAATTGTATTTATGTTTGCACGTGTTCTGTTTCTGAGTACTTTATAAATAGTAGGTGGTGAGGCACTGTATTTCAATGGAAACTGATGAAAATTTGTATGTTGCAGATCTAATGGACTCCTGGTTTTTTGCTATTGATTTATTTACTTTTTTTTTTGTCTTACACTTGCTTTTTTTTTTCTTGTTTTCTAGTGTCAATTTACAGTATTTGGTTTTATGACAAGAATGACTGTCATCGAATAGCAAAACTCATGGCTAAGTAAGTACTGGGGCCTTATTATTCTGTAAGCCTTCTAGAGATTATTAAATGTGTCTGGTTTTTTCCTCACTCTCCTAAAAATGGAGGAATACAACATTCCTGCTCATACAAGTTGTTTTTTTTAAGTAATTAAAAGTACAGATTTGTTTTTAAAAAAGTGCAGCATTAAAATTTTCAATTGAGTGATTAAAAAATGAGTTGAAGTGTTAGCTGGCATTCTCCAAAGAAAGCAAGTATGCACATTGTGTATTATTTTATATTCTATTTTGTATAGGGGTGCTGGCAAAAGATTTTCTAATGCAAAGTGTAATGAAATAAACGATGGCTGGGGGTTTTTGCTTGGTTTTGTGGTGATCTGTTTTTTTCTTGGAGTTTGTGGTTTGTTGGAGGTTTTTATGGCCTACCTGTTATTCCTGACTAAAGTGAAGAGATTAAAGAATAGTAGGAGAATTAGGTAGAATTTTCTAGAATTATGGTGGGTTTAGGAGAGTAAGCAAAACTGTGAAATAATAAGAGCTTGGTGTTGCTAATTCCTGGATTTTTGGATAGTTACTCTTGCTGAAATGCAAAGTGTAGGTGTACTACCCAGGGTATCTTCTCATCCCTCATTCTCAGCTTTGCTCCGCTTTGCTATCACACTGCTTTCCTGAACCATCTTATCTCTTGCATGGCTCCAGCAGCATGTCAGGGCTTGCCAGTCAGGCCATCCTGAAGACCTGCACAATTTAATTACATGGAAATATATAATATTTAATTACATGAAAACTAGTCACAGTGTAGATATTTTAACTGAATTCTGATTTCTTAGTGTAGGGGGTTTGGTGTGGGTTATATTGGCACGTTTTTATTAATTGTTATTATTTTCACACAGAAGCAGTGAGAGAAAACACAAATGACAGACACTGGTATCAAGATCTCTTTGTAAATTCTTTTTCTTTTTTCTCATCCTGATAGCCCCATCTCCCACTTTTATTTTTTTCTTCCTAGTTATATTGGACTTCTTACTGTTATTTGGTTTGTCCGTATCTAAGGATTAACAGAAAACAGTTGTGTGAAACTGTCTCTTGGATGTTGTTGCCGAAACAAGTAACAAAACATCTACTGCATTTCCTGTTTATAAACAGAGTACCAGAAAGACACGGCTTTCTCTTCTAATCTAAAACCTTTAGATTTTAGATTTAGTTTTTAGATTTAGTCTAAAACCTTTAATGATTAAGGTGTGAGGGAGAGCTGAACCTGTCAAACTCTACCCTATTCTTATTCTGTCACACACAGCTGCAGCGCAGGTCTAAATTTCAGGTAGCAAACCTTGAGTCCATTTGAACTGGTCTGGTCACTGTAGCACAAATGATGGGCTGCAGATACTTCAGGAATCTTAAAAAGTGTGATCAGGTAACAGACCAGTCTAGCCATGGCACAGCAGTCCATAAAGTACGTTTACCCTTTTGGCTGGATTGCAATATTTACATTTTCTTCCAAGAGTATTAATTTTGTTGTGTTGTTTTTTGTCTTTGGGGTGGAAATTTGGATTTGCACCTTTCTGTTAAGGTAGAATTTTTCATAATCACTGATAGGAAAGAGTGCTGCCTTTATAATACTTCAGCACTTTAAAAACATAACCATAAAAGGTTTCAAGGAGATTTGCCTTCTCTTCCTTGCATTTAACTTGACCTTATTGTGCCACACTGAGTTAACAAGATTGCAGGCCATCCATTTGTATTTTGGTGGCTTATCTTTGAAAAGAAAAGTAAATTAGGCTTTGTAATCACAGACTTCACTTCTCACATTCTCTCCCTCCCCCTGCCCTTCTGTGAGGTTGTGCCAGGTATATTTTCAATGTGTAACTCCAGATACTCTTCAACAAGCTGTCACAGCAGCTACTGTGTCCCTGAAGGAATGTGTGCCTCTTCCACTATCTGATATAATGGAAAGAAACAGCAGGCCTTGCTTAAAAAAGATTTAATCCTGGATTGCACACGGAGTATGTTCAGTGTACAGATTTGTAGTAGTTGACTTTTCCCCCCCCAGGAAGGGTATTTAGGTATTTGATTTACAGATTTTTTTTAAGAATTCTAGAATTTTATGAATTTAAAACATTTCATGGGAGTCATCAAACTCCTGATTTCAGAAACAATTAATTTGTGTCAAGTTAAGATGGTTGATTGAGGGCCTTTCTAGAAGAAGTAGGACAGAAACTGGAGGGCTTCAAATATTTGAGAAAACTATTGCATTCTGACCTGTAAGTTTGTAGGGGGGTTATTTTCAGTTGAGTTCATAAGCTTGTTTTACCCCTGTTTCAGTAGTCAGACCCAAAGTGGCTTCTGAGATACAGGAAGCAGACTAGAATTGGGTCTCAGAGTTCTGGGGATACAGTTTCACATTATATTCCATCACCACCATTGAAATGTAAGATGCACAAGATAGAAGATGGAATTTGAGCTAATAGACAGTTACTTAGATGAGAAGAGAATTTGTTATTCTTCAGAAAGAAAGTTTAAACTTTAAAAAGGTAACAAACACTTCATAATGAACAAGAGAAAAATATTATGAAGTGTTTTTCAGAAATTTTATGAAGCATTTCTGTGAAATGCCTGTGCTCCTTGAAGGTGTTTCACTGTGGGTTCAATGAATACTGTTTTCAGAGGAGGATGTTTTATTGAAACCTTCTGGGCCAACTAATTAAGGCAAAAGGGGAGTCTCAAGAGTGAAACCTTTGCTTTGCCTGCCAGGCACCATGTGTGATTTCACTTTGCCCAGAATCTTCCCTTTAACTGAAGCGTTTCTTTTTTCTTATACAATTATGCTGGCACTTAACATCTCAGCCAAACATTCTGATTCTCTTACCTTGCTCTTTCTCATCATTAGTTTTGGAGTTGAGTTTAGAGAGGTCCTAAGCCAAGACTAGGTGACCACGTGAGGTGTTAGAACAAAATGTTCTTTCAGGGTGTCACCATAGAAACACTTGTGGAGTATTGAGCTGCTTCAACCAAACGAGCACATGCTGCAGTTCTCAGAAATTATCAGGGTTACATTGGCCTCCCTATTGTGAGTTACCTTGCCAGGTGACTGCTGCTTACAGAGAAACGCTGGAAGTAATCAGAAGCTGGTTAAATAACCAGCTTGTATGATGAAAAATTGTAAAAGCAACATTGAATTGTTAAAAGCTAAATCTAACCCTTTTTCAGCTAAACTCTAGTGAATTAAAGAAGCTTGGTAGAAAACTGGGAAGAGACTTCCAAAACTTGAACTATTTCTTCCTCAGAAATGTAAATGTTGAGGTAGATATAAATAATTATAATCTATAAAATCTAGAGTTTGTCCTGAATCTTAACTGACCCAAAGAAACTGGAGGCTGGAATGATTGGCACTTTCTGTGATTGTTGTGATGGCACCTCTTGGCTCCCCCCTCAGCCATCAGTTCCACAGCATGAGAGTTCTCAAGTGACATGCCAGCTCCAGAGCTCTGCCCTGTTTACAGAGCTTGTTTTTTCTTAACATATTTGATTAATGCAGGCTTAAAAAAGAAGGGATTACAGGCTGGTGTGTGTTTATTTCAAGAGGATAAGCTTCAGCGCATTGCACAGCCATGTATATCTTGTGAACTGCATATGGATTAGGAGTATTTGCTGCTTTTATTTTTATTAATGAAATGACCAGGTACACATCAGCTTCTTGCATCTCTTACCTGTCCTTCAGATTGAAGGTTTTGGATACTTGAGGCAGGCAGGGGTGGAGTAGAAGTGGTGAACGAACCATAGGCACTAGAGGCCAGAGGTAATGCAGGTAATTGGAATGACTACAGGGCACTTGAAGAGGAAATGGTTTGCTGTTCTTTCCAGAGCTTTAGGTAGGGGTGTGAGGGGCAACTTGCTCTAAGTACTCTTGCAGATAGATTCCAGAGACATCTGGTGTGAGCCAGCTCTCTTTACTCGCACTGTCTCTGTTGCATAATGGTGGGCCTCATCCTAAACTAGAACTGTTTGGTAATAGATTTTGTTGAATGACGTGGCTTGACTTGGCTAAATATGGAAAAATGCATGTTAGGAAGTAAAGAGTAAATATTGTATCTTAGTCTATGGTGTAAAACTTGCTTTTTGTGTATCACATGCTTGGATGTCTACATATTTCATTGTAAAAATGTCTAAACATGAGAGTTTTATAGGAGTAGTGTTTACTGCAGGCAAACTTTGAGAGAGACAGACCAGTGCTTTGTGAATGGGAGATAAATCGTACAAGACCATTTGACAATTTGTCTTGTATGAACCTTGTAGCAAATGAAAACTTGTGTAACTTTGGTCAGCTATGTGTTAGGCTTTTATTCAGGCAGAAAAATGGGTTAATGTGCTGGGAGTACTTTTTTCTTTACTGCTTTTTGCAAGATGTTAACTCTAGTTAAATTTTTAATCCTATTTCTCCTTTCCATTTACAGAGTGGTTGAACAAGAAGCTCAGAGGTCGCAGCAAGTTTCCCAGGACAGAAAAAGTCCCAGCAGGACCAATGGCTGCAATGAAAACAGGCCCATTGACATCTTAGAGATGCTTAGTAAAGCCAAGGATGAATATGAACGAGTAAGTAAATGTCTCTTTTCTGGAAATTAGTTTTTAGACATCAGCTGTTCTTTGTTTAAAGGGTGGGCAGTGTCTGCAATAGTTCCAGCAGCCTTGTTTTCAGAGTCATGTGTTGTTCCCTCCCTCAGGAACACTGTACTAGAAAACATTCTGTGACTTCAGGCAAGATGGATTGAATCCTGATCATGTGGTCCAGCTTGAAGTGTAGCAGGGTGGACCAATTTTATAATGATTTCTCCCGCTATGAGAAAATCTTGTCTCTGGGAATAGCAAATAAAAATTGTGCCCAACAGCATCTCTTCTTAGTCTCAAAAGATGAACTGTGGTGTTAGAGACTGAGGCATTCAGTTCGTTTGTAGACTCTATAAAGCATATTTCTTATTAGCTGTAGATTAAGAATAACAGTACTGTTCCTTTGTCTTTCTGTTCTCCAGTTTATTACTTGTGTCCTGTCTACTGTTTCTCCCTTTAATAAAATAATTCATCTCAGAAGGAAAAGCCTGTTATCCTTTGCCAGTGCTAAATTCACAAGATTATATAATGAGGAATGTTAGTTCTCTTATGAAAGAATTACTTTATATAGTCATAAGGACCAAATTCATACATCCAGGGTGAATATAAAGGTAATGTGTGGGAGATACAAAAATGGAAACAGATTCTGAACACACCTCTTCCCCAGAGTAATAAATAATACAGGAATGTGCCATAGTAAAGCAATGTGTGAGTATTGTATTGCAGAACCATGGTGTGGCTTCTGTGCCTGTGCTGCACAGAAGAGGAAGGACATTTGTACAGTTGATTCCTTCCAGGAGTTACTTGTGCTGCAGAGTTCCTTTGAGTACTTGAATTGAGTCTTTGTGAGATTCTGGATGGTTACAATACAGTGTGAGATGAGGAGAGGAGAGTAAGCATGTGGATTAAACCTTGTATGAGCCATCTTAAACTGTCACTGTCTGATGTACATTGATGTCAGGGCAATGTGATAAACAATACAGTATCTTTGACCCAGGCTAGATACTAATTTCTGGAAATCACTCCTATGTTCTTTTAATGCTTTAAAATACAGATGCAAACAGAATTAATGTGCTGTTTGGGAAGAAGGTGTCTCTGTAGGAAGGTCAGCATTGTGCAGGTAGCAGCTTTTGTGAGATCACAGAAGGAAACATCACAATATGATTGATCTTTCAGTGGTGTATCAATTTAGGCAGATTTCAAGAAATTCAAGTCTTTGTGCAAAGAAGGGAAAAAACCCACACCACAGGAATGCACTGCTTTGGTAGTGCCCTCAGTATTGGATAATACACATTTCCAACAGATGGCTGTTGGATGACTTGGGATATTCCAGCTTCTCTTCTAATTTTCAGATCTTTTTCATATGAGAGTACTGAAAAGCTTTTGCTAGAAACAAAGTTCCTAAACATCATGGATGAAGCTCTGTAGACAAGTAAAATTCTTGAATGAACAGAAACAGATACAGATATTTAATGGACAGACAACATCTGTGGTGCCAATAATATAGCAGTGAAATAGGAAGGGCATGGGCTACAGCACAGTACTACTTTAAAATTGGGGGGTTTATATCTTTATTTCTTCTTATTGTTGTATATGTGTGTGTTTGTTTCTTGATATTTGTAGAACACCAGGGAAACTGGAATAATTACTTCATTTCCTTTTTGTGTGTACATGAACTATAAATGAACCTGTTCATGGTGATCCCACCAGAGCCTGCTGTGACTGCAGGGCTCTACAGTTGTCAGAAAAGCAGAACTGAACAATGTTGGTCACATTTCAAGCTGATTTCTTTGGAGAATGTTCTGTTGACCGCCTCAGCTTTAGCAAGAAATCCCTGGCACATTAATTTTAGAGCTCTTGTAGCCAATGTGTGCCAATGTTAATGTGATGAAGTAACCAACTTGTTTGGAAGATTGCTTCTTTAGAGACTTTTGCTGTCTTCTGTCTTAATTTTTTTAAATAATTTTATGGCATTTAGTAATTATGCATGAATTTGTATTTGGGAGCAGAAAGTACTTATCTGCTGGTACATTCCAGATGGATCATAAAGTAATCCTTGTGTGCAGCCCACATGAGATTGGCAGAGTGTCAGCATGAGAAGGGGGCAGAGGGAGTGAAAAAGAGATTTATGAAGGTCTGAGTGCTTTAATCTAGGATTCCAAATCAGCTTAATCCTTCAAGTACACACTACATCAAGCCCATATGTGAAAATGAATGAACTCTGAGATTTTTTTTTTTTTTAATGAAGTGAATGGGTGCTTTTTATAGTGTGGTTTTGTGTTTGTATTTCAGTTTGAGCAGGGAAACATATTGCAGCTTATCCTCTAGTGAAAAGAAAACTCTGCCTTTCCTGATTTTATAACTAAAAGGCCTCCAGCCTTTCAGGCACAAGGAGTTTTGACCTTCAAGTTAGTGGCTAAAAGTCAAAAATCCAAGAGTCTGCTTCTCTCCCTGTCCTTAAATCACAGTATATAGGCTTGATTTTGTATTTATTGCTTTCAATTAGAATTTGAAAACAGAAGAATAAACCTCAGATTGCTTTTTAATTTGTTGCTAAAAAGTTTAACCCATATTTTACTGCTTTGAGTAAGACACCAGAGCAATCACCATGTGTTGTACCAATGGTTGAGCTCTATCATGTGCATCAGGTGTAGTTTACTCATTGAAAGCTGGATTATTCTACAGTGTGGGTTTTTCCACTGGTGATTTTAATGGTGATAGAATATCTATATTTGTTTATTTTTATGTTTATTAAAGATGAATGTCAAATCCATCTGAAATATACTGTGTTATAATGCAACTCTCCTGCCTGGTTTTGTCTTGTTCACAGAAAGCCAAATTAACACCTGAAAATAAATATACATCGTTGGTTAAATCTGGTGTAAATAAATCAGTGACAAGCTGTCTTTCCATCCACTTAGAGTGCTTTCTTTCTAGAGGATTTTTTTTTTCTAAGCAGTTCTAGTTTGGGTTCCGGCTTGAATGAAGTGTTGCAAACTTCTCTGTTAGCAGCCAATGCAGATACAGGATGTAAAAAGCCCACCTTTTCTTTAATGTATCATTTTTGTTCTTGGTGAAAAAGTATAAAGCCTGTCGTGTTTTCTTGTTGTTTTTCTTATAATAATAAAAAGTTTTATGACTGCATACCAGATTCCGGATGTCTTGGAATGATTTTTATTCCTTAAGATTTGTGAATTCCAGTGTCTTATAAAAATCAGTGCTTTGTACATCATCTGTATTTCAGTGCCAAGTTCATGTAAACAGGACTGTATAGTGGCTAAATGTAGACTAAAACTCATGTATTTATATTATTTTTTTTCTTTTTTTCTCTTCTCAGAATCAGATTAGTGACCTAAGTATTATGTCAAGTTCTGGAATGCAACAGAATTCAAATCCTCCAAAGCCAGAAAGCACAGAGCCTGCAGAACTGAAGCCTTCATTACAAGTGCAAGAACAGGTATGCTTCATTCAACCCTAAATGAGGGGGTATTTTTCATTTAGTACTTTGTTTTGGTACCAAAATTGATTGTTTTAAGATGCCTTCAGTATTTGCCCAATGTATTATCACTAAACAAATGAGTTTGAAGACTTTTAGGATCCTAAATTCTGTCTTTTGACTCAGCATTTTAAAAATAAGAAGCTATGTCCACACTACTGTGAATATCCACGTTTAAATGGGCCCACTTGGCTTCTGGAAGAAGTCAGTGTGTGGTAATAATGTGTGGGATGACTTGTAGAGACAGGAAGCAGGAGAAGATGACCAGTGGTCAGGTCTTTCACTCAGGAACTCAAGCCCTGGTCTTCTGTCTCAGACACTTGCTGAAGGTTTGTCTGTGCTTCAGAGCCACAACTGTGGTACTGCACAAGGAAGCTGAAGCTTCATACGAGACTTTGTAGAGATAAATTTAGGGAAAAAAGTAAGTGAACTGTGCAGTACCTGAATTGCCTGTAACAGGGAAGCGTTGTGGGCCTGCTTGCAGTGCCACCCAGTGGGCACAGAGCACACTGCTAGTGCTCTTCGGGAGTGCCCCATGGAAAACAACTCTCCCTGCCATGGTTCACTGGGTACTTCTGGTGCAATAAATCACCGTGCCCGAGAAATGAAATCCCTTAGGAAAACGAGGGCAAATTTGCACTTAGTACTTGTAAATAAAATAGACAATTTGGAGGATTAATCATAGTTCCTAGTCTGAGTTAGAGCTAGGGCTGGGCAGCAGGAATCTGATTTAGGGGTAGGGTAGTAATAGTTAATGAACCAAAATGAGGGGTGGGAGGTTTGCTGGGATTATTTCTATCCCAACCCTTCCAGCCCCTGAGCAGCACCTCTGGTTTTGGGTCAGTGATGGAGAGACCCCTGGCAGCCAGCTCTGTTTGCTGCATGCCATGTCTAGAGACTTGGCACCAGGGCTGCCTGAGGCTTTGCTTTCAAAGCACATGTTTTCTTTAGGTCGTTCCATGTAGACTGTACAAAATCAGCTGAAATGTTCCACCTGAAACTGCATGGAATTGCAGAACAGGAATCAGTTAAGTAGTAAATGAAAAACTGGAGAGATAAGATTCTAACAAATTGCTCTGAAGTAATTAAAGGGAAAGTTGATTTATAGAAAATGTAAAATGTCATATTTCGTATTCTCTTGAGCTATTTAAAACAATAGCTGCAGAGATACTGGAAAAAATTAATTGGGTAACATAAGTGATAGTTCTGTAAAGCCAGTTAGCTGGGTTCAAATATATCTCAAATGTGTTGGTTCTGGCCACATTTTTAGTAACATGGACAATTGAGAGACTACTGGGAAAACATTCAATTTCAAGTATAAAAATATACATTTTTCATCTAATTAAAACAGATGGCCAATGAAATAAAAAAATAGTGTGCATATGATAAGTACGGTGAGATTGCTAAATTCCCTCCAAAATGGCACACTTGTATGTTGATTAACTTCATCTTATGCTAAAGATACCACACATTTGGGAATAAAAATAAATGTCTTCTGTATGATATTGTGTAGTTAAGTGTTGTATCTTGGCAATTCAAAATTAAAATCAGTTGTATCATTAAATGCCTCTGTGCCAGCAGTCTGCAAAACTGAACCAGACCACTGGTACTGAACCATGAATAAGCAGAGCTGGGAATACAAAGCTTAATTTATCTGAAATAATTTCTGGAGAAACCCTCTGAGCAGCAGCAGCATTCTATTCCTATGAAATAAAGTGGCCTTTATGCAGCCCCTTATGATAAAGGTCTTCATGAACACACTGAGTTGATGAAATGCTCAAAGTACACCGCAGCCAGACAAGGCAAAAGAGGTGTTTTATACTCCATGCTGAAAAGTAACTTGATGTTTGAGACTATCCAGTCTGACTTGGATCAGGGCATGGTAGAGAGTTCAGTTTATTACTTGACTCTTGCAGTGTATTAATAAAGGAAGGCTGGTCAATTAATCATACTGAAGTGAACAGCTGAGTTTGAAATTATCTGGAACAGTGATTTTTCTCTTAATGGAATCTTTATGGTTGAAGGACAGGTTTCCAGAACAGTAGGATCAGTGGAAAAAAGTAAGAGCAACTTTCTAGGAAAATATTCCTAGCATAACTAACAAGGTTTATAAACTATAGCATGTCCCAGCCCCAAAATGAAAGGGTGCCAGTCTTTTAACTAGCTAAAATTGAACAACAGTGACAGTAGAGATGAGTAACCTGGGCAAAAGACAGTGTGACTTCAAGCTCAAAGGGTCCTTGTTGGGCTAGTTGTGGCACCTGTGCTGCTGTGCCTTGGCTGCTATGCTGTCCTGTTCTCTGTGCTAGGGAAATCAGAGCCAGCAGAGCAATGTCATGATGCAGTGGTTGTCATTGTGAAGTAGCATCTTTGTTTAGACATACCATCAGAATACACTGGAATTGTGCTTCAGGCCATTCAGTCTTCTGAACAGAAAGAATGTTGTATTTCAGTCCAGCTGTTTTACATAACTTCTGGTCCTGTGCAACCTCAAAAAAGAAAAAAAGGAAAACGTTGATATCACTGGTGTTAATAGCTGTTTCTTTTCTCTTTACTGAAACACATTTTAAAATATTTTCAGCAAAATATTATATTCTTAAAACCATATTTTTCTAAAAATATCAGTGGTGTAGGCTAGAAGTATTTTTTGGGGGGAGACTAAAGGACTGACAGATTTAACTGTGTACATATACTTTTCAAGGAGATACATATTTAGATTTATAGAAATTCTCTTACCTATTGTAACATCTACTGCACTAGGGCTAGGAAAACTGTCTAGGCATGTATTGCTAGTTCAGTTGTGCAGCTTCTGGTTTTTCTCCCATCTTCTAGAGCATTTATCTATTTCCAATTCTGTAAATTCTGTGAAGATTTTTTTCAACATGTATGTTTTTCCCTCCACTTCCCTAAAGTGCCTTGTGTAGTTAATGCTGATGGATGATGGCAGGTGCCATGTACCTGACAGAATCCATAGCCATCCCCCTTCCTGACTACTACTGCAAAGACTGTTCTGAGATGACCATAAGGAAAAGCCATACATAGCCAGGATGTTCCTCATAAATTAAATTAATTTCAAAATTCCTATGAATAGGGCACCTGTGGTACCTAAACTGTGTTTTATATGTATTTGACCTAGTTGTCTCTCCTAACTTCCTTGAATTTGTAATCGACTGTGTGAGCTGCACAGTGCTGTGTCTAGTTCTAAACCGAAATCTTCTCCCTTCTTTTTAGCCATTTCAGTCAAAGCAGAAGCATCTGACTTTGGAGGAACTGTTTGGAACCTCTGTCCAAAAGGAACAGCCTGCAGCTCCATATCCCAATGCAGAGAGAATGGAGAAGCTGCAGACAGATGCATCTGCCAGAGAGCAGCACAGTTTACTTTTGCCTTTTTCCTTTGACCAGTCACCAGTAATGCAACAATCCCTGGGTAAATGTGAAAGTCCAAGCATTAAACCCAGTGCCAGCCAGCAGGACTGTTTAACACCTATGATAATACCTCCAGCTTCAGTTTCCCAGCCTGATATGAAAAACGTTTCAAGCTATTCAGTTCGTTTAAGCCCTGTCCTTAATTCAGCCTCAACAATGGAAGCTGCCCCTGCTCAGATGCTTCCTGGCCTCAAACAAAGCAACAGTATAATGCAAGTTATGCAGCAAGCTGCCAAGCCCCTATCCCCACTGGTGAATCAGCCGCCATCCGAAGTGAGCCACGCTCCACAGAATCTAATGGCTGGCCAAAGCCAGCTCATAGCACCCTTGCCTACAGCAAACACAGGGACTGTCTCAAATGCATCTCATACAAGTGTTGATCTTCTCCAGAAACTCAGGTTGACCCCACAGCATGACCAAACACAGCAGCAGTCTCTCACTAAGAGTCCCTTAACACCAAACATCTCTGCCTCGGTTGGCCAACTTGCAACACCAGAAAGCTTCAAAGAATCTCACAGTAAGCCATCAGCCTTGAACAGCAAGATAATCTCTCCCCTTCAGGTATTCTTTGGGCTTTGATATCCATGAAGCTTTAGACTACATGTATTTTTCCCTTGAAAACTGTGCTGTTATATATTAGTTTGAAGATAATGAAGGACTTCCACTGTGTGATATTGATTGAATGGCTAAGTTAGAAATCCATTTCCATTAGTTTTGTATCATTAGCATCTGCTGTCAGTGACAGACCTGTCTGTAGAAGAGAGATTTTTCAAACTGCTGCTGTTAGTGGGTGGATAAGTCCTAAAGATTTCATCTGGTGTCAGAAAAGTACTGCTCAGAGCTGGGAATCTGAGAAGGGACAGAAGGTTGCAGGCTGAGCACTGTGATGAGAGGTGATGTGATGGAAGTCTAGCCTGTACCTTATTTGAAAGTATATAATTAACAATTTCCTTTTTCTGATTATATTGCTTTGAGTGTTTTGTACTCCTTTAGTTTTGACCCATTTTTTCTGTGGGTACCTGTGGGTACATTCAGATATGGCTTTATAGGTTTGCCATGATACTGAAAGCATAAAACATAAATTCAGATTTTTCCTCTTTTTCCAGCTTCCCATTGATTATATTAGTTTTACAAAATTGATCAAATTATATCTAAAACCTTGAAATTTGTATTTTTTTGGCTTTCTTAAAAACTGAGAACCACCTCTGGAAATTGAGCTGTGGATGGTAACCTGTGAATTTTGCTTTTTTTTTTTTTCCCTTAACTCAGACTGTACAACAAAACAAGGAATCAGAAGTATTTCCACAGCCGAAAACTTTGTCTAAAGCAAGTCAGGTAAGTGGATAAGCGCCTCTGCTAATTGGTCTTAGGGGAAAAAAACCCGGCTGCAGTACCCAGTTGATATCTGAAATAGTCACTGCCCACTGACCATATTTAAGGAGCTGTTATGAAACAGTACTGGAGGAAGGGGGAGTTGCTGTCAATGCACTGCTCTTGTACAGTCACTCTTACTGCTGGTTCTAATGCAGAAATGAAATTACCTTTGTGGATTTGCAGCCCTGCGCTGAGTTTGCACCATTTAAACTGGCTTTTTTACGTTGCAAGCAGGGAGTACTAATGCTGTAGTATTGTAGTAGGGTATATTAGCATTGGCCCAACCTTAAGCACCCCAGAGGCTTAAGAGTCAATCCTTGCCTTGCTGTGTCTCAGTTTTCTTGAGATACCTTGTATCTTATGCATGGATACAAAACAGAAAAAATTGAAGATGGAGAAAAAAATAACAAGTAATTTCTTCTGCAAAACTTGTGATAGTAAGCTAAAAGCAGATTTAAGATTCTTAGAACTGCCTTGGGTAGCAGTTTAAAATAATGTCAATATTAAGTTTCAGGTTATAGTTACAAAATAACTTGATAATAGTCAAGTGTTCAAGAGCTGGTTTTAATTACCTTTTTGTTATGTATTCATTTTAGGACACCATCTGTATTTTATTTCTACTTTTCCCTTATGCACCCACTCCTTTTTCAGATCTCTTGCCTCATTCTTGTCTAACTTGCTCTTCATGAAAGCAGTTTTAGTAGCATGCCCAGATCTGATTGTGAAGGCAAAAAAATGGCTCTACTTGAAGTAAAATGCTGTTCTTGCTACTGGGCTGCTGTAAAATAAGCTCTACAGTCTGTTCATGACCCAGTTAGTAAATAATTACCTAACTAAGAACATTTTATATGGATTTGGGAATTTTAAGAAACGTGTGTATGTTGTATAGTAAGCTGATTGTCTTCAGCTGAAATCCCATGCTGTGAGTCTTTACAGTTTTGACTACAAGAAAATCAATTTTCTAGTTCTGCTGTTGTTCATGTTATTTTATATGCATTAACTTTAGATGGCTTTGGAGGGCTTTTTCCCCTGGAGATTATTGGTTATCAAAGGGGAACTCTTTCTGCTGACATATCAAATGTCTTTACAAATCACATTTAGTGTCGCTTTTCTTTGGTGTGAGATTGGCTTATTTTCTTTTTTTTTTCACCACATTGGTCGTGCTGGAAGCCTGAGCAAGACACAGATTATCAGCCTGAGTAACGATTGCAGTTATCAGGAGATGTCAGAGTTACTCAAAGAGAACGTTTATTCGTGTCCAGTTGATGCAAATGTAATAATCCTATAAATGTGCAATTTAGATTTAAAAGAAAAAGTGGTAAAGGCAGTATATGCATTTTTTAATGAAATGGAGACAGACCTGTAGAACTATGAGGTAGAAAGTTAGTCCTCAAAATATTTCCATCCTACATCCCCTCAAGGGAAAACAGAATAAGAATATTTCAGTGTGCTCCAATGCTTTAATTATAATTCAGCAGTCTCTTTAAATATGTTTGAGATGTGCTTCAAAGTTGAAGTAAAGTATCTGTGGGAGGCCATAGAAGTGGGGGTGCAGGAAGCAGGACTGATCTTTCTGAAAACTGACAGAAAATCATTTGCAAAACATGGCTCCTTTGATTACTTAGGTGAAAAGCTCAACTTTCATTGTATGTGTTATGTTCTAAGAATTTTGGAAGGTAGCGACCACATGAGTAGGAAGGAGTCTGCATACAAGAATGTTCAAGGCTGCTACCTTCTTCAGCTTTGAAAATGAGAAGTACTATTGGTAGTAATACTTATCTTCATAGGTAGATATTTCTTGATTAAGAACAGCTATTCTGCAATGTCTGACTAAATAATTGTGACTGCAATTTATTTCATTTTCTTTATGCTTATGTCTCCAGCCTTTACAGAATCATTCATTCTTACTGAACACAGTGCTTATTAATTTTCTGTTCTTTTACAGGTTGCACCTCCACAGTTTGTTACTGCCACAACAACAGTAACGCCTTCAGTGCTCTTGTCTCCAAGTGTGTTTCAGCAATCAGCTACAAAAGCTACTGAAGTGGAGAATAAAGTCAGTTCTTCTTCGCCTTTAACACTTGGAACAACAGAAATTCAGACTACACCTCCTACTGTTCTCAGTAGGTCTCAGCTTCAAGAAGCACTGATACATCTAATAAAGGTAGTGGCTATACAGGGCTCAGTTTCTGAGGGATGGGGTTCTAAGCACAGAAGGCAGCACTGACAAATTCTGTACCCCTGTAACTCCTTTTGCCCTGAAAGATTACAAAAGATGTTCTTTTCTGTTGGAAGGGGCAGATTACTCCACACTGTACACAGACTATGACACAGCTTGCTCCTTTTGGTTGATGTGTCCTTTCACATCCATATGAATTTGTAGACAAGTGAGGAGTAACTTGCAGTAGTAGAAGCTGGTATGGGGTGGGAGTTGATTTTGCCTTCTTTTTAAGTGTTCCACTTCCTCAAGGAAAGATTTCCTATTTTCAGTTCCATAGAACCTTTCCTTATCTTTACTTTTAGTGTGTTTCTTTGGAATGGAAATTGCAAAGTTTTAGCTCTGCTATTTTTAGGGATTAAAAAGTTCTTTTTAATTAAATCTGTGATGTTGGGAGCAGCTGTGCATTTAGATGATTTTGACCTCTAATGTCATGGTGAAATTGCCATGAATGACTAACAGTTATTTCTTAGCTCAGGATTCTCTTGCTCACTCCGTGCTGATGTTAATAGAGCTTATACCCAAAATGCAAGTCTAAAAATAACAAACAGCATCTTCCCAGTGACCAAGTTGTTAGGACCAGAAGGTCGTTTCCAGATCCCATCATTAGGTTGCCTGATTTATCTGTTCCATTTTACATAACCTTTTTTTCTACTGGTGTGTATGAGTTTTCTAATTAAAGACTTAAAACTAATCTAGGAACTAAGCTCACCTGCTAATATTCTGAGTGGTGCTTTTAGAGATCTGACAGGGATATTTCTCTCTGATCTTTACAGAGAGAGAGTTGAATGAAGACCAAAATAGGCATATCCTGCAGCATGGGAGTACTCGCACAGCACTCTAAGCAGGATACCAATTGCTGTTCAGATCTTGTCAAGAGAGTATTACACTCTCAAGCTAACTGATTAGATACCAGTTTTGTAACTTGTCATTCGAAGGAATTAGACTCAAGAAATATCTGTAGATTTTGTCCATAGATTAACCAATTCACTTCCCAGTCATGCTTTGACTTGGGAATTCTTGTAGAGGACACTGCAGTCCTATTTGGGCTGGACTGCCTGACAAACAACATCACATCTGACACTCAGGTAGATTTGATTTGGGAGCCTGTACACAGAATGAGCTTCTTTCTGCCTAAGACTATGGTTTGGATTCTGAAGGGAAGCAAAATGTGGCCAGTCTGACACAGTGACCCCTGTCTGTTTGTCTGAACATCCAGAGTGCCGTCAGCTGCCCAGCTTCATGGCTGACAGCCTGTATGTGTTCCAAAAGCACCTTTTGTGCAGGCACACAGCTCCTTCCCTTACCAGCTGCAATGAATCCTTATCACAACTGAAGTGACATTAAATTAAACCCTTTTTTGTATCTTTTCACTAATGTTTTTAATGTGTTTCTATTTTTCCTGCAGAATGATTCCCATTTTCTCAGCACTATCCATGAAGTCTACTTGCAAGTCCTCACCAAGAGTACAGACAACATTAAGCTATAATTGAAGCTGAATCTACTTAAAATATGTTCATTTTAGAAACAATTATGCCTCATCTATAAAACTAATATTTTTGTAAAAGAATATTTAGTTTTCAATGTCTTGAATTTGAACCTGTTAGGAAAGATTATTCCTTAAATACTTATGAAAGTAATGTTCTCAGAATGATCTAGGTTTTCACTGTGATCATCACCAGCAAACCTTTTTTTTTTATTGGGGAGGGGACTTAAGTTGCATTTGAGCTCTCATTAGCATTAAGTGAATGTGCCAATGTTTGCTCTGGCTCTCATTCCTGGCTGTGTTCACTGTTCAAGGATTACAGACTCAAAACTATTTCAACCAGCAAATGCACAGTATAATACACTACAGCACACTAGAACCAAATTCAGTTGTGGGAATCTAGTTCCAGTTTGAAGGACTAAGGAAAATGAGAACAAAATGCCTTGTGATTAAGCTGGCAGGTGTGGGAGGGAAAGGGTCTGGAAGCCAGGCCATTGGAGCTAAATCTTTTACAAAAGGTCTAAAAATGTGATTAGCTCAAGACATTGGCAGTCTGTAGCTAATGCATGTAAATTCATCCTTTCGATAGTTCATTAATCTTATTTGTTTCTGCATTACTGACATAAAACACCCAAGTGAGTACGGCCATTTTCTCTAAAAAGGCAAAATTGGAAATATGCAAAATCCTCAGTGATTTTACCTTTTTTTAAAGCAACAAAGGAGTTGTGTGTTGAAGTTCTCATTTTAAATTTATAGTTAGGAGATCACCACTGGAAGAGTATCTTCCTGTTCAGTGGTGTTTGAAAAAATTTACACATTTTGTTTCCTTTTAGCTTAAGGATGGACCACACTGTAGTTAGCTTTCACTCCTCAGTTGTGTTGGAACTGCGGTGTTGAAAACTATGCAGATGGGAAACAAATGCATGCTTTTCTTCTGTTGCCCTCTCTCCAAATAATTAGTGTACACTTCATAGTCTGAAGTTTATCTTATTAAAATGTTACTGCTTTGTGTATGTGATTTAGTAAGTCACTTTTCACTAAGAATTTAACTGGGTACTTTCCCATTTGAGATCAGAAAATTTTTAATTATACTTTCTTATGCTGCTGTGTTGATTTACCCATGGGTATTTATTTCTTAAAGGCATGCAAAGGTAACTAATCTGAGTTCAGGTCCCAACCTTTTCCAGCAATAGTAGTTTTAAAAGATGCTTTTTCAGTAGAAAAGTGTTGGGTTATTGAGTAAAAAGATAATCTGTGGTGAGTTGTGATGCACTGCTTCATTCTTTTCCTTCAAGCACTATTGAAATATGATGAAAAATATTGTTTGGCTCCTTACAATATATATGTAAGTATAGATCTCCTAAGGATTAGTTAATGCTGACATAGTCAAGGTGCATGGCCATTTCATTGGAAATTAGTAATTGAGCTTTAATTGTGACTTGTTCACAAATCGGGATGTTTTAAATACAACAAATAATTTACATGCATTCAAATATTTTTATGTATTTGAACTACTTTAGGTTGTTTTCTTAGCTTTTTAGTGGAAAATATATTTTGTTTCGCACTACCTGCCGTCTGAAAAGCTCTTCTCAGCCTTTGAGTTCAGTGTTTCCAATTAAAATATATAGTATATTGTTAGAAAAATGTTCAAGATTCAGGGAAAGACGCTAATGTGCATTCATCAAGAAATATATTGGATTTAATGGTAGCATTAGAATTCAGCAATACAAACTCAGATTTCTTAAGGAAGATAGAAGCTTCTTCCATAACTTCTGGAGTTACAATACTGTGTATGCACATAAACAGTGAGACTCAAGTTAGATTCAAGGTCTAAACTGATTTTATGTTGAGCATTTTAGGAAAAGTTTCACTGAAAGGGACAAACTATGGAGCAGTTCCTCTGAACAAAAATGGACAGTCTAATCCAAATAGAGGGTTGCTCTTACCTAGATTTAGCAAAGATGGAGTCCGTAACTTCTCACTTCTCATGGACAGCTTCTGGTTTGTTCAATGAAAGATTTGATAAAGGTTTGTAAGAACAGAAATGTTTGAAGCTGATAGTGTATGTTGGTATTGTTTGCTAAATACGGTCATATCCAAAGATCTGTAGAAATGATAGGAAGGAGTTGTATTTTGAGTTCTTCAGCCATATACAAAAGTAATAATACTTTAGATATTCTTAACTTGTGAGGGTTCCTGTGCAGCTGGAAACAAGCAGTTGGCAGATCATTACTTCACTTAGGTTTTGTAGTGTACTGGTAGCAACAGGTTATGGTTTACTTCCCTGCCCGGATTTTCCAAATGAACTGGCAGAGAACCAGGGTTGAAATTGTAGTGTCCACAGCAAACTTTACACCTTGAACAAGTGCATGTGTTTGTTCCAGCCTCTGTGTGGGGCCAGCAGACGCAGGAACCCCCCAGTGCAGAGGTGTGACAAGTGCCAGGGAGTGGCTCTAACAGATCAACTCCTTTAATTAAAAGCATTGTAAAACACAAGCTCAGTTACAGTGTAAAAGCTGATTTTTTTTTTTAATGTGGACTCTGTATTTAAAAACCTTTTTCCCTAATTATTTTAAATTTTTATATAAGTTTGAAATGACCAGCTTGTTGAAGTGCTTGATCTGTGTTATCTGCATGTAAGGATAACCAGTGTGCAGCAAGTTACCTTGAGGCATCACAGAAAATGATTGTGACCATTTTAAAGTTGGTTTGGTTTTTTTTTATTGTTGGCTTAATGGGGATTTTATCTGTTCTTTCTGGGAATCAAAAGATTATTAGTTCAGACTACACTCCTCAAATTATTACCTAAGCATGTTTTTTGTGGCTCACATTAAGTTACTTTTGGTTTGAGTTTGGATTTTTACTTTTTCCCTAATCAAAGACAGTTTTAAAACCTGCATTTGCTGAATTGTTCAGGAAAATCAAAATTCTTAGTTTTGTAGTTAGACTTTATCTGTTGTTATTTAACAATGCAAAGTTTTTATGAAAGGTGCCTAACAGCTATTAACTTTAGAAGGAGTATATCTTTCCGAATTAAACAAGATTTGCAGAATGAGTAATTAAAAAAATATTCAAGTGGTTCATCCTGATTTAATATAAAATATATGTAATTCTGTGTATAAATTCTCAATATTTAAACTCTCGCTGCTGGATGTATAATTTTTGCTTGCATTTCTAATTGCTTCATGTTGATTTATTTCTGAAATCCATTATGCCATGTGTAGTCACTGATAGAATTTCTGCAATGTTTTGGAAAGCAAACTTTAATTTGGGACTTCTTGGTTTTTAAAAGAATTCTAAGCAAATCAGCCATCTTTTTGCCAGGTATTTAGGTTGCTTTGTACAGCATATCTTAACAAGAGGAATGTGTGCAATATGTATCACCTCATGTTTGTCTGGCAATGTTACGAAAATGTTACGATGCAATATCTTCCTTTCACTTCAAGTTGGAAAAATTGCAGTATCTCTGATTTGGTGGTGTATTTATTTTTATCTATTCAGTGTATGGGCATATGGTTAGTTAGGTTATTTTATGTGCATTATGTGCTTTTAGTAATTTCTGAGTTTTATCACTTTTGCATATGCACCAGTTGTAGCCATTTGCATGTTCATTCAATATGAAGACCATGGGGAAGGGGGGCTTCAAGGAAAGATTTCTGGAAACCTGAATAATTGTAGTCAAAAAATGTAGATGCTGCATCATTAACATTTTGGTATGGTGTGGGTTTTATAGCACCTATGTATGTTTGCAGTTATTAAGTTATTGCATAAATGTTTAAGAATGAGCATTTTTTTCATCCAAAATTTTGTATGTTTGCAAATATATTTTTGTAATAAAACTTCAAAACAAATGTTTCAGCACCTCCTAAAATCTTATGATGTTTCCTTTTATTTCTAGGGTTCTATTAGCCTACTGGAAGGTTCCGTTTTTATTTAGGGTTAATATTTTCCAGAGAAGAAACTCAAATTCCTTACTCCATTCTATGGGTTTGCATTTGTCCACATAGAAAATGCAACCTGACTGCTTGAAGGGCAGTGAGCAACAGCTTCTACAAGGCCCTCTGCTGCTGTCAGTAGCCTTGTGTTTTGAACTTAATAAAAGATAAGTTTCCTCTCACATTAAGAAATCCAGCTGCACTTTCACTGGCTTGTAAGTACAGCTCTGTGTTTGGTGCCTGTCACTGTCGCAACAACAAATAATAAAACTCACGTAAGGTGTTCCAGTATCTAAACAGGAACAGGAAAAGAACTTTATTTTTCAGACCTCAACGTTTATAGAATTCGAAAAGTGACAGTGGATTGGAGAATGACATTGCTACCTCTCCAACCTCACTGGTTAACAGTCCATCAAAATGCTCCTCCTATAGAGAAGAATGCAAAACAATTATTATTTACATGAAAGTGCATGAGAAACTCCATTACAAGAATGTAAACATCAGAAGGCTTAGAGAAACTCAAAAAAACCAAAACAGGTGCCTTTCTGTATCACTTTTTTATGGTATGCCCTTTCATCCATCTAGACACGGCATTCGATTCTCAGTCCGGTGTTGGTCTTTGATACAAGACATTGGAAATTGTAGTTGTCCTCCTGCCATATCTGATCAATATCATGCAACTGGTTGATCCAAATTTCACAAAGTAAAATAGGGAAGCTGATGAGGAAGAAAAAAATTGAAGTTGATCTTGAAACCAAACAAAAACTTAGGCCTAAATCTTAGCTAGATGCTAATTCCCATTCAAATTACCCATAGGAGCTGGTGATTATAGGGCAGGTCAAATGTCAGGGGAGGCCACTGGAGAATGGCATTTGTTGCCCTGATGGTTCATATTGGAGTGATGCTTGTGCTATTTCCAGAAGCAGATTCTTCTAGTAGAAGACTGCCATAGGAAACAGGTACAGAAGTCATGGATTTACTGCAATATAATTGGAAAAAAAAAAAAAAAAAAAAAAAAAAAAAGAAAAAATTCTTGGAA